>JXSR01S002270.1:103156-117397 GCA_000969725.1 Ophiothrix spiculata
TATGAATACCCTCCAAACGATTTGGCTCAAAGATGCTTACTTTTTCTGTTATGGCCATTTGTTGAATTAAATTCGGGATCCCGAATTTAATTCAACATGTACTAGTATAAGAAAGCATGCATGTGCTTTTTATCCATTTTTTGGTGGCAAAACAACTTTTTCACAAAATACACTTGAAAATGCTGTTAGATAGTCACATTCCTCCATTTTATGCTGTTTTTACTATAAACCATTTTTGATGAAAATCTTATAGTATTGCTTTAAGTTCTGTATCTGCTTCTCTAGTGAAACGGTATAGCTCCCAATCCCAATAGACTTGGCATCTCACAGAGCTAGACTATAGCTGCTTGTAAGGTGATCAACAATGGCAGCTTTAAATTGATTTTACTTGTGGATTTTGAGTAGCCTTTACCCAGCTTAGTGTTGTTACTAGCAGTGGGACAGCAGAAAAACAAATGGTATAGGCCTATAGTGTTGAATTTGATTTGCTTGATACCATAGCAGCGCTTGATCCGAGACTTTGGAAACTATTATTTAATGTAATCTGTTTTGCTTGAGCAACTTTTTAGAAACCATTTTGAGCACAACTGGACACCCTTTACACGACTCTGCGCCATTTTTATTCCGGCATGGAGACACAATTTTGGGTATTCAAGTTTTTGCCGATGTTGCATCACATCTTGTCATAATGCGCTCAGGGGTTGATTTTAGCGGGAACCGAGTGGACCCGGATACCCTCAATTTGAGCCTGATGGCTGACAATGCCGGTATATAAAGTCCGGATTCCCCTGTAAATCTATGTATATTATTTAACATACAAACTCGACAAATTTTACCTGCCAGTCAGCCAGGTAACTTTGCATTTTAACCTGATACCAAAATTACAGTCTGATTTTGAATGTTTTTATTCCAGGTGTTGGAATTCTTTTTATGTCAAAATATTTATTTTTTGTTCAAATCAATTATTACTAACCATTTATTTCATATACCTGTAATTTACTCCTATACTCATAGTGTAAAAGTAAATGATATAGCACAAACAATAATTCAACATTATATAAAGTCATTGCATGGTTTCTGTAACAAAATGTGACCCGCCATATTGAAAGGTACCTTAAGGTCGGCATAGTAAATTACGAGATACTGGCCATTGAAGCTGAGCATAGTCAAAAATCACGTTCAAGGTCGAATTTCTAATTTCATCAGAACTGTTACCTTTGAAGTGTATTCTTTCATATTAACCAGATTCCAACATTCAAAACATAAGAAAAATATGTTAAAAACCGATATAAAAATGCTCTCTCCATTCAAGTTTTACTCAGTACAAACATTTTAAACTCAATTTTATGAGAACTATAGTTTTTCGAATTAATCGATGGCTTTTACCAATTTGGACGTAACTTTGCAGTCAAACATTTTTAATAACCAAAAGCAAGGTGTCATTTTAAAGCTTAAAATATAATCTTTCACATGAGACCAAAAAATTAAGTATGATTTTGGGACCCTTAAGGTACCTTTCGATATGAATGAATTTTCAAATATGCATACTTGGCCACATTGAGACCATTCTGACAAAATCATGCAAAGATTTATGAGGTTGCTCTGACTGAGATAAAAATGGGCCTGTTGCAGAGAACTAATCAAAAAATCTTAATTCCAAAATTTGAGCCAAATCGGACAAACGGTTTTTGAGATATTGCTGTTTAAAGTTTCTTTGTATTCTATTGTTTTTGCCAATATATTGATGAAGTTAATGAGGAAAACTGGCAAAATGTGCTCATTAATATTAATTTTTGCCAATATTTTTCCAATATTTTATGAATAAACCTTCCTACTACTTTTACCTTTAATAATTTTAACTTGAAACTTTGCCAATGTGTTTCTATGACCTAAAACTTTAATGTATGATTTACCCGCCCATCTAATTTGCATATTTGCATAATTAATTAGCTTTTTGTTTAATGCTCATTAATTATGCAAATATGCAAATTAGATGGGCGGGTAAATCATATGTTAATGTTTTAGGCCATAGAAACACATTGGCAAAGTTTCAAGTTAAAATTATGTAAAATAAAAATAGTATGAAGGTTTATTCATAAGATATTGGTAAAATATTGGCAAATATGCATATTAATGAGCACATATAGCCAATGTTGCTCATTAAGTTTATCAATGTTTTGGCAAAAATCCTAGAAAACAAAGAAATTAAAATCAAGCATATCTTGGCAACCGTATGTCCGATTTCCTTCAAACAAAGACCATTTTGCTCAGTGTTTGAAGCTTTACTTGTTCAATGTAATCAAGTGCCTCTAAATGCAGTTTCTAATTTCCAGAAACATCCTTTCGACCCACCTTAACTCAACAGTTATTTTTTTTAGACTGGCAATTAACATTTCTGGCATGTACTAATCAGTTGTCATACTTATTTTGTAATTTCTCTCCCTCTCCTCCTACCCTTTCCCATCCCTTCACTTTTATTGCAATCACTCACCTCAAATCACTCTCCACCTTAAATTGCTCACCACCCCTCTTCTTCGTCTCCTAAATTACTCCACACCCGCCTTCCCAATGCCATATCCTCCCTTCATATCGCTCCCCATCCCCTTGTTTTCATCACCTATCACCCCTCCCTCTTCCTACCTCTCTTGTCACACCCCCATCTTACAACACCACTTATCATATCACTCGCGACCTAATATATCACTAAATATCACTCACTACCCCTCACTACCCCTCCCTTTTCATGTCTATTCCCCCACCTCTCTTTTTTTATCTTTCACCACTTTCATCCCTCTGCACCCTATCATATCACTAATCACCTCTCATTCTTCTTTATATATCACTCACTGCCCCTCCCTTTTCATGTTTTGCCTCCCATCTCTCTTTTTATATCTTTCACCCCCTTCACTAATCACCTCACATTATTCTTTGTGTATCACTACTACCCCTACCTTATTCTCATCTCTCTTCACTCTGCCCCTTTTCATATTATTTGCCATCCCTTCCCCATTTTTTTACATCTCTATTCCCTCTCCCATTTTTAAATCACTCACTAAACCACCACCTTTTTATGTCACCTCCCATCCCCTCTTACCATGCTGCACCCCCCATAATTTCACATCACTCTGACCACACACTTTCTTTGCTTCTACACCACACATTGTAGATCTTTTGAGCGAACCACGCATGTGGGTGGATGCCATTAGCCAGAATGCGTTTGACACAGGGGCCGGAGCTGGTTTGTTTGTCGCATACTCTACTTACATGAATTCTCAAAACAAAATTGTACGCTATGCTTGCCTGATACCACTTGGAAATAACCTCATAAGGTATAACAGTTTTCTGTTTCGTTTTATCAGAATTATATATCGTCATGTATGAATAAGATTAATAACTGTTCTCTACTTGATTCTTGAAAACTTGTTCAAAAACTACATGTAGTTGCTCTACTTACTCGGCTGTGCCTTGTGTGCTCATACAGGATGTCCCATAAAAAACCCTTACAATTTCCGTGTGTAATTTTCTTAGGTATAACGGACAGTCAGAATGTACGTCAACTTTGCATTTTATAATCCATGAGTTGAAGTATATGATACCGTTTGGTTAATTTCAATCATGATTTTTGGAGGGATGTGTCTGAATAGAATAAACATGGGTCATCTTGGAAAATATTACATTCAAATAATTGACAAAGCATAACATCTGTTCTAGATTACTGATTGAAATGAAACAAATGTTATATTGAAGTCTGTTTCATGGTCTATAAAATAACACCTTTACATATTTTCTGACTATCTGGGAAAGCCAAGAAATTTACATACAGAGATTGTAATGTGTGTTTTGAGACACACTGTACACACAACTTCCTACTCCAACATACATGCTTATATTTTGAACAATTTTAGGTTGTCATGTGAGTAAAAAAAACTTGTATCTGCAAAAGCTGCCATTTTTTTATATTTTTAAACACCTTGTCACTAGAATATATCAAGAACCCATAGAGTTAGAGTGGAGACCAAAGACTCAGCACCATTTTGATTCCTGCATAGTGATCAAATTGGGGTTATTCAAGTTTTTGCTGATTATTCATCGTATCTTGTAAAGATGTGCGAATATCGAAAACAAACGAATCTCATCACCCGGAGATGATTTTTTTGGAACTGAATGTAACTGAATGTCCCTATGTGAGCTCCAAGGTTGACAATGCCATTACATAGGCTGTATAGCATTTGGAATCTCCGCTCTAAGGCCCGGTGCAGACTCCACTATCGTATAGAATAGTTTGCTTAGAATATTCTATGCTGACGACAAAATGATGTAGGTCAACAAATAAAAACACACAGTTTTATTCAATGACCTACGTCATTTTTTCGTCAGCATAGAATATTCTAAGCAAAATATTATATACCATAGAGGAGTCTGCACCAGGCCTTAATCTATACAAGAACCTAAAAAATGCTTCCCCGTATATGTCAGTGGTTTTCAAGAGCCACTGAATGGAAATTCATGAAACTGGCAGCATTTCGTCATGTGAGTGCAAGAAAGTCGTATATATCTGCAAAAGCTGCCATTTGTCATAAATGTAGATTGCACACTGTATAATGTCCAGTCTTGGATCAGTGGCTCTTGAAGAACCATTTCAGGAGCCACTGACATAAGACAAGGACATTTGGAGGGATTTTCACATTCTTGTGACAAGGTGTTAAATAAATATAACTTAGGGCAGCCATTGCAGATACGACTTTCTTACACTCACCCAACGATTTGTAGTTACAACATTCTTGCATTCATATGATGAGATGTTCGAGTAAGATGCAGTTTATAAGGCCTGCTTTGTTTGATCGGCATAATATAGAAAAAAAAGTAGGGAGTTCAGCCTTTTTTTATTTTTAGCAACCCCCACCCAATTCCATGTCAGTTTGTGTGCTTTTTTCATTGTTTTTTTTTCTTCAAAAAAGCACCCAATTAACCAAATTGGGTGTTTTTTCTGACCCAAACTTTTTTTATTTGTCCAGGAAATAGGGTCGGGCAGGTTACGCCAATCAAACAATATATTTTTAAGGCCTAATATTAATCTTTCATTTTTGGTGACTTGCAAAAATCTAATTATTATATCATACGACCAAGACTTTTAAAAATTCATGTTTTTTATATAGGTGCCATATTGATATTCGATCTTTTATAACCATAAAAATGGCAGATTTCCTGGACCAATACACCACGCACACTTTGTGATATGTGTAATTTATCATTCAATGCTCGTTATCACCTTGTAACCATAAAGAACATTTTCAGGTTATAAGTTTTCCAACATATGCGCAGTTATGTACTTAAAATCTGTTTTTGAATGTTCAGAAGAAAGTATACATTATGTTTAGCGCATGCCATATTTTCAAATGCGGTGAAGTAAAATATAAAATCCGAAAAAAATGACGCAAGTGATGACTTGTTCTCGAGATTTGGCTGGTTAAAGGTTTTGTACGCAAACAGTTTTGACCGCCAGTGTATGATTGCAAAATGTACCAAATATATTACCCTGTTATGCGATGAATAATGCATGAAATTTTCTAAAAATAAATTGACCAAAACCATTTTTTTCCTGAAAAAATGATTTAACATGAAGAAAGAAAATCTTCCGAAATGAAAAGTCTTGGCCTCATAAAACAGGTGTTTTTCGAAGCAACATTACAATATTTGTAAATCTTGGGCATTTAGTAGGGTGTGTATATGTTTGCATCTTGCACTAAATATTTCCCTCTATTATGCTGCAGATTTCTGCATTTTGTGGGGAGGGGAATGTGTGTGTATATGTTTGCATGTTGTACTAAATATCTTCTGCTATTAGGCCTAAAAAATGGTTGACTTGCCCTTATGTGACTGACCCAAAATTTGAAAAATTTAGGGTCGGGTTTTTTTTGAACTTCTGCCTTGGTGAACAGTGCATTTGGTAACAATATCATGATATTTGGGTTGAATTTACAAAAATATTCACAGAATGTTATATAATTGCATGGAACAAACATATATCTTGAATGAATACAGCACAAAACAATGAAAACATTTATATAAACTAATTTATTCATTTTTTTTTTTTTTTTTTTGGGGGGGGGACCATTTTAAGAAAAAAAATTAGAAAGAAAAAAAAAAAGATCCGATGACCGACCATCAATTTCACCATTAAAGGGCAAGTCAACAACTTTTTTAGGCCTTATGCCGGGGGGAAGGGGGTGTCTATATGTTGCATGTTGCGCTAAATATTTGCATCTAATATGCAGCAAGTTTCTGAATCTTGTGCTTAAACAATTAGTCAAATTATATTCTTTTATATCCTTCATCTCATACCACTAACCTACCAATGACTAATTTAATACCAACAAGTTTGCTCTGATTTTGTCTTAAAAAGTTACTGAAATTGATAAGCATGACATTTAGCATTGAATTTTTAGTTTAGATTTGGATATCCATATATATATTCTCTTAAAAAACATTCACTGTATCTGCAGGCCTGGTATCTGTCATGATATTTGTGTATTCAAGAGTTCGTGGCAATGTAACCATTAATGTAGGCCTCACATATATTATCTTGTAACTCTATATTATCGTATTTATGAAGTTTTTTTGTGAATGATTCTTATGAGTGAAATAGTGAGTGCTTTGATAAAACTCTTTGATGTAGATAGATGTCCTAGCTGTTCTAGTCTTACAGTTTAGAAGCTGGCCTTTTAAAATACCCTTTGATGCATATAAACCATTAAAAAACGTTTATGCATTTGCATATAGTTTTACAGTGTACAAGCTTGCTTAACCCTAACCCTGAATTGAGAGGTGCTCCGTTTTCTAGCCTAAGTCCAACTACGTCACAGTAGAAAAAAAGCATGTTTTGACCGGGATTCGAACCCATGACCTCTGACTTCCCAAGCGAGGCATACCACTAGCAGGCCACCACGGGGCTGCTGCCCGGGCAGCGATTTCGTCCCCATATGCAACCTGTGTCTATGACGTATTTGGACTTAGGCGCATTTTGGTGATTTTTGACAGTGAGCTTTAGTGAGTTCTGGTGGGGTTAGGGTTAATGTGTTAGTGATATAGTGGGCTGGGTGCTTGGAGAAACCCCTTTGGCTTTGATGTCCTATATTGGTCTTACAGTTTAGAAGCTGGCCTAATTATGTATATTAACCATTAAAAACATTTATGCACTCCCATCATTCCCATGTAGTTTTAGCGCATACAAGCTTGCCCATTTTGATACTTCTCGCTATATATTATATCCATTTTCTTAAGCTGTTCCTTACCTTATATTATTTTAGACCCATGATCTTTATGTATAATTATCCATTTTCATATGCTATTCCATATCTAAGTTTAGAGTGAAGTGGCAGGTCCATTATCCCTATGTATATTATCAGTTTTTGTGCGTTATTCCTTAGAGTCCAATTTTTAGAGTGTAGGCCGGTACCGTATGCACAAAAGAGGTTTAAGATTTAGACCAGGACCACCTGAGTGTCAAAAAATGTGAGACTTGGAAAGGTTTCGAGACCTGCAATATCACCTAGGGTATCTTATTTGACAGTGTAGAAAATATCAAGAAAACAGGCTTGAATCAGGATTTTGATATAAAAATGCCATTTAGAATCCGTCAAACCCTAGAAAAAACTCTGTGAGGCGGCCGCTCAAATTGTGTACACTTATTTCTTTACTCTGTTTTTATTGCATCATGATCACATTTATGTATACGTGGTCTCAAGTTATTAATTTGAACAGGTTTACATGGCCTCTGATAGGGTTTGCCTTCAAAGAGATAAGGTAGCTTATGGTCTCAGAAAGGCTATCGTTTCACTCATTTTTCAGAACCTGCGTCAGCCGAGTGCTTACCTTTGGACCTGTCTAGGTCCCCCTATCCTGTGAAAAATTAAGATGGGATTCTTCTATACTCTTCCGAACCCCAAATAGTGATGGTTACCTAGGCACATGCATAGGTTGCCCCTTCCCCAACTGTCCCCTAACACCCAGGCACGAATTGAGGGGTAAGAGCCACAAGGCCTGGAAAGTCCTATTAGGTTTTAAAATCTTTGGTTGTTGAAATGCAGATACGGCCTAGTGGCTTTCAACCCTTGTGTAGCCCTCAATCAACCCAACCACCTACCTGTACATACAATGCTATCCCAGTATCCTACCTCTAGTGCTTCATGCATATTAATTAGTTTCTAAACGCTTGCTTTTCCCTAGTTTTGCTGTACGATGCCTAATTGTCCTCGCTGAAACGAGTTTCGAAAGGGGACTATAAAAGTATGTCTTGATGCATGTATCTCTGAACATATTTGGTCACTGTATCCACATATTTTTATATCATTGTACTTGGATATAATCATTACTGGGTAGGGGCACACATGACCCCACCAGATTTGCGGTCAAAGGTGGTCTAGTGTCATTTGGGGTCATTTGAGGTCATTCCAAGCATTCTATCATGAATTTACATGGTACGTACACATAATCATGATCAACACTGGGTAGGGGCACACACATGATCACACTCAATATGAGGCAAAGTCATCTAGGGGTCATTTAAGATTACTGCCAATATATTATTTGGTCACTTCATCCAAATACTTTCATGGATTTTCATGGGACTTATAATCTTGTGGTCATTTGAGGTCATTGTCAACATGCATTATTGGTCATAATTTGTCACTGTATCCACAGACTTTCTTGGATTTTTTTCTAAATTTCAGCCATCGTTGTCCTTAACAGGAGGTCATATAGAAGTCATTTGATTTGCATTACTAATCGCCACAACTGGTGGGACATATTTTACGCATCGCATAAATCTGAATTCTACTTTTTGTTCTGCATATGGCCGACCGACCTATCATGGCATATACCAATTTATCTGATTATGCTCGTAGTTTCATCCAGCTTTATATAGTATATACGTAGAAACTTATTATAGTATAAACGTAGAAACTTATTACAGCTTTTTAATGTATTACTAATGGTGCATTCAGATTTTGCCAGAATTGCCACCAAACCTCTTCTATATCTGGCATGTATTGGTTATCTCCACAATCGTGCTCTTTATATTAATAAGAGATAAAGTGTAGTGAGCCTATCATGCATCAAAAAATAACTCTGGAAATTCAAAGACATAATCGTCTGATGCAGTTTTATACTACAGAGTGACATGAACTCTGAAGCTAGCGAAAGATAGGTGTTTAGCAGGGTCTACCAACTAGTGGTACCGGGAATTCTGAATGCACCATTATGCATACCATCTAACCATTTCTGCTTTGCTTAATTCTCATTCTAGCTCAAATCACAAATCCCCGCCTTTGGGTGGACGCAGCTGCTCAGAACGCTTTTGATACAGGAGCCGGTCTTGGGTTGTTCATGTCCTATTCTTCTTACATGACTGCTAAACATGGCATTGTACGGATTGCAGTGATCATTCCTATCTGCAACAATCTTGTTAGGTACATGTTTATTTTGGGATGGGGCAGGGCCTAGGGAGGGGGCACTGACCCAGGAAGGTGGTACGGGGATGTGCGGCCCTCAAGACACCCTTTTCAAACCTTACCTTTCACTCCCTGGACTTTCTATTTCGTATACAGCCTTCAAGTTAATTTTTAGTTCTCAAGATCCCATTTTAAGCAAAATTTCAAACATGTTTGGTTCAGAATTAACTCTTCCTCAGAGCTGTTCTCTATCCTCTGCAGCACAATCAAAAGTGTACTAAAAGCGGGGAGCACACACAGCTGGGTCTATGGGAGAGGAGATCAGGACAACAGTACAAGTTCTGTTCAGGAGCTCAAAGTGACAAAATTCCCAAGGGATACTTTACACTGTAGTCCTGTAGACACTTTTTCAGAGTTAATCCTCAGTTCCAAAGTCCCCCGATTCAGAAATCGGGGCTGCACATTTCTGCTTAAACCAAAGTCATAAAGTCCCCTTCCTGGGGATGGGAATTCTTGTATTCAAAGGTGGCCATCATACTTCTTTTTACAGAAAGACACAGGCCAAAGGGTTTCAAAAATGCACACAGTGAATTAACCCTTGACTGATATCTTTTACAATTACCTGAAACCTGTCTTGAAAAATGGTTTTCATTCAAATTTAGTAGAATGAGAAGGTGTATTGTTTATTGTAATTATACTTAGCCAAAAGAGAGGGTCAGTTTATACTTCTTTTTAAGCTACCAAATATTTGGTGCAACAAGTCTTTGTTATCTTATCTAATTTATAATTCCAGTGTGTTTTCTAATAATAACAGAGGCTTGGAGATGAAAAATCCATACTCCACATTAAAGACGATCGCGGTGTTTATTCAAGAGGGCAGTGTAGCAGAATTTGTTGGTCAGTGGCGGGAAGATTTTGACAAAACGCGTGTGTGGTATCTAAGCGTAACATTTGCGCCTAATACGCAAAACGCAACAAACGCACTAGCTTTTCATTGTCTTCCCGGTAAGCGCCGAAAATAGCGCGAAATAGTAACGAGTTGCTACGAGTGCTCCCGAGCCAACGGACTTTCAGTGATAAAACTTTTTACATGTGTTTTCCTATACTACAAAATGCTGATTTTTCACTTATTTGCTACAAGTAGAATTTTTTAATATTTGGCTGGTTAATTGAGAATGTCAAGTGGATGTCAAATCGAGAAAAAAAGTATGGGGTCACCGACTGTTTTAAAAAGATAGCGTAAGATGAAATTATATGGAGAAAAATCTAAAAAACAATTTTCATCACCGGAAATGTCGGAATTCGGTTGTATAACATTGAACAGATAAAAAAAGTTAATTACACCAAGTAAACTAACGCTTGATTTTTCAAGTTATCGTTCATTAAAAGAAAAATGACGTCATCATATATGACGTCATAGCGCGCTTAGATGTTCGGTGACCCCCATTTTTTATTGCAGAATTTTGAAATTTAGACTCTTATCTATAAACTGATAAAAAATAAAAAAAATCTACTCGTATGGAACTTATCACCGCGATCGTCTTTAAGGAGTTGATTTCAAATGTTTGATGGTTTACAACACCAGGCATCTGTTATTGATTAGAAGATGCATTGGAATTATATATTAGATTATAAAATAACAAAGACTTGTTGCACCAAATATTTGGTCGCTCAAAAGAAGTATAAACTGACCCTATCTTTGAAAACAGATTATCTGAATCAAGTGAAATTTGTGGTATGCTTTTATTTTTGTACTCATCTTTGTAAGTACTATAGAGAAAAGAGATGAGATGAGGTTTTATCCCACCTCTCAGGATGGTGGATTGCACCTGGGCTGGAATCAGTTGACATTAACAATGTCTGTACACCCTACACATGCATGGCTTCATCAACTGAAACACTCCTCAGAATTGGCCCTGAAATTTTTATATTATGTGATACAATGAAAGTCACATGTCGGCAATAATAAATGTTTATTTTTTTTTTATTACAAATTAATTATGAGAGCTGTAATTTGATCAGAACACCATACCATTAATATTAAACATCTGGTCCAAAGTATATTTTTCAGTTCTTTGAACTTTAAAAGCAAAAAAAGCTAAATAATATTCCATGTTTATTGCCCTGTAACTCAAAGTCAATATATCCGACATCAGAGATTCTTAGTCAATGAGTGTGATTTTACTTCCTTATAAGGAATAATTGGCTATCCATAATGAGACAATATATGACAGTGCGTTAGCATTATGCGCAGTGCGCCAACGCGTTGATAATTGTGGCGCTGTGTATATACATGCACACATCTGACGCGCAATTCTATACTTGTGTATGTTTTTTCCAATAATGTTGGCAAATAATTGACTTCATTCTTGATCTTAATATGTCTCAAATTTTTGACTAAGAATGAGAATAAAAGATAATATTTATTGTTTTGTCTGTCATCTATCGTCTCATAATGGATGGATGAACATTATTTTTTTTTGTTATGGGCACCCCCTTTTGGGGCACCCAATATCAAACTAATGTACGCCCATCTATTATGAGACGATAGATGACAGGCAAAACAATAAATATTATCTTTTATTCTCTAACTAATCCCCCTGATCATGTCACATGTGTAAAATTAAAATTGTGTTGTCCAGTGTGACTGTGTTGTCTGTCTTTGTTTTTTGTTTCACAAATTTAATGGTTTCACCAAGAAAGTGGAATGCACTTACCCACAACTGAAAAAAACCATATTTTTACTGCAACTCCAACTAAGTGTATAATTTTCTGCCAGTTGTTTTTATGGCAACATCAATTTTGACCAAAAATGGTCAATTTTGGCAAAAGAACCAAAAAACTGGAAAGCCTTACTAAAATTTGTAATTGTGAAATTTTAACTTATTTCTTTTTTGAATTTAGAAACAAATGTCTAGGAAGGGTTTTCTCAATGTTTGATTTTTTTTAATTAAAAAACAAATGAATGCCAAAAATAAGTTTATAAAAATGGCATTTTGCATCTCTTTGGGTAATTTTTTCAAAATCCAAGATAAAAGTTAAAAATTCAAAAAACCTTCCTCCGAAACTGAGACATTTGTTTCTATATTCCAAAAAGTAATTAAAATTGAAAATTTCATGAATGGAAATTACAGCTGGCTTTCCGGAATTATTTGGGCACAAATCTTTTACATTGGTGGTGTGAATTTTCGTAAAGGTTTTGATTATATATGAATGGCTGTGGAACAACTTTCTTATTTGTTGTGTTCAGTTATATACATACATAACAATAATATTAAATCCAAAACAATGGGATATAGAGTAGGGCTTCCCTTTTTTTTGGGGGGGGGGGAAAGGGGATAGTCTCTGATATGAGCTAAAGGTGGAAGTCATATTTCAAAACATGTGTATTGAGCAACATATGTGTATCTCCTGTATTAATGGCATAAATATTATATAGTTGTCCATATTTTTCACAACTACAAATAAGACCAGCTGTTGTTTTCATTAATGCATGAAATTGATGCTGAATCAGAATTATTTACTTTAAATGTCATTCCTGAAGCAGAGTGGCAGTGCTGTCTATAATTAATTGATATATACTAGGGGGGGGGGTGTCTCACTGAACTGGTTTGGGGATGCTTAAAGGTTTTGGGTGCTATTCTTGTAATTTTTTGTATATCAATGGATAGAATACCGGCAAAGGCCCAGTGCATTAATTTTGCAAAAGTGGGTGTATTTTGGAAAATTTTCAAGAAACCAAACATATTTGTCCAAAATGGATGGTTTTGCAGAAAAACGGTATAGAGATGTATAGCATACATGCCAACTGTTCCTATTTAAGAGGAACAGTCCTGTTTTGGGCAAAAGAAAAAGGTAATTTTTACCAATCCTTCCAGTTTTCAAATGTTGGCAAGTATGGATAGAGATGACTCACAAAATCATGCTTTTCAAGATATATACTTCAAGCATCCCTGTACACATTTTGAGATCCCTTAGGGTAGTACCCAGGGGGGGGGGGGGGTAGTAGTTTAACCTAAGAGTATATCTGTAAATTATCACAGTAGTACTGTTAGCCAGGTCAGGTTGATTGTTGTCAAACATATCATATCAAAAATTTATATGTTTGTACTATGCATATATCAGATTTTGTGTACAAGCAGTCATTTGTAACCGAAAAGTTTCTAAAGGTAATGCAATTTTTACAGCCTTGTCCCCAAGTTTCATTCAAAAGGTTTTAATCTTGGCTTGTTATCTTCTTTTTTGGAAATGAATTGTCTATTGAAAAAGAAACATTTAAGCTTTAAGACAGAACCTGAAACAGGAATATTTATCATGCATTCAAATTTTGAGTTGTGGTCCAGGATCACAAGCAGCAAACAGCAACTGATACTTGCTTCACATGATTACTTCTTAGTTTTTTTGAATATCAATATGTTTTGAATTATGTAAGCCATATTTCACAACGTCATGACTAAAGATCACATGATTTTTCAAGCGTTTTTTCAAAACTGAATTTAAAAAACACCTTGGAGCCCTGTTAAAGATAAGCTTCTTTCAGCTTACTTGGTACCAAGTACCAAGTTTGGTTTCCTTGGCGAAAGCCTAAACAAGGTGATTTTTTTTTTTTCCATAATTATAGACTTATTTTTAAATTCTTTGATTCTTAATTTTGATCGTGAACAGGTTTTTTTTAATTATGTAAGCCATTTTTCACAACATCATGACTAAAGATCTCATGAGTTTGTCATAATTTTAGGCATTTTGATCGTGAACAGTTTCGGTGGGGGGGGGGGGGAATGTCTTGAATACC
>JXSR01S002270.1:125680-135815 GCA_000969725.1 Ophiothrix spiculata
ACATTGATGTACACATGCGTGAAAATAAGATGTCAAAATACCCCCATAAGGTGGTTCTAACGGCTACGGTGTCCTGCACAGAATTTGTTCAAAATTTCATGAATGTAATTTTTCGAAAATTAGACGATGCTCCTTTCAATTTCTTGCTCAACTGAGCTTCACAAGCCACTCAGCAGGTTGAAACTCAAATAATATAGCTCTCCAACTTTCTAATCGCATTGTATTTGTGCTTTCTATCAACAGGTTTGTAGCACCCATAGAAGCTTGCACATTAATTATATGGTGGGCAGTAGACACTATAGGTGGCAGTACTTCAGCGGTGCCATGGTATGGGTTTAGTCCTGAAAGCTTTATGTCTACAGTATTTGAGGTAGGAATTTCAGAATTAAGTACCTAATTCCAGGAAGATCCCCTTTTGTAACTTAGGGCATGTTCACACAGAAGAATTTGGTCATGACTATAGGCCGAATTCATAAAAGTAGCAATTGCTAGGAAGAAAAAGACATCAAGAAAAAGCAATAGCTAGGCTAGAAAAAGATTTAGCCTTAGCAATTGCTTAAAAACATATTCGCGACCTTCAGCTTGGACTAATACCTTTTTCTTGTCTGGGATCGACCCAGACAAGCAAAAGCTAGCATACAAACAATAGCCAGGCTAGCTTTTGCTTACATGAAGTTAGAAATTGCTTTGTCTACCGCGTGATAGTTTTCAGATACAAATGTTACAGTCACTCCACATTTTCGGTATCAATTTGTCACAGTTTCCGACAAATAGTATGGTTTATATCATCTATAGTAACACAGCACTAGTATACTTCAGTGCTTTTTCTTACGCAGCACAAATATAGCAGAAACCATAAATGTATACCAGTGATAAGCTCCTCATATAGGATCTTAGTAAAATGTAAGTAATTGCTACATGTTGTAAGCAAAAGGTCCGCTTTTTGAATACAAATGTAAGCAATTACTAACCAGACGAGCAATTGCTTGGAAGGGATTAGAAATAGCTTTTGCTGCCTTGAGCGACCTAGTTCTTAAAAGTCAATGCTAGCTTTTAAGAATAGAAATTCAAGAAAAAGCTATAGAAATAGCAATTGCTACTTTTATGAATTCGGCCTTATATCCTTGCTCGTGAGCCACTCATGAGCAAATTTCCAGTGTGAACGCAATTATAGAGAGTGTTTCGCTCCTGACCAAAAGTGGTCACTAGTTTTAATGCGCAAGTCATGTTCCAGTGTGAATGCAACTGCTAAGTTGTCTCGCTCTAGAGCCGGTCATAACTAGTCATGACTATTGTGGGTGAACACAGCCTTATTCTGTTATACTGTGGAACCTTGTTAATACAAGATTTTTAGGACTGTATAATTCAGCTTGCATTATCAGGATCCGTATTATCCAATTCATTTAACATGGAATAGTGATTCTTTGGACCTCAAAATTACCTTGCACTAGAGGGGAGTGTGGCCGAGCAGTTAGAGCACGGGACTCGTAATACAGAGGTTGTGGGTTCAAGCCCTGGTGGTAGCACTGCAGGTCGGACCATGTCTCCTTGTTTCCTTAGGCAAGAAACTTTACTCCAATTGTTCCTGGTTTTTAAGTCCTCAGGCCATGAACTTATTCAACACCCTCGTATGATTTGAAAAAAGACAAGAGTGACGTGAGAGTCACTTATGTCACAATTTAGGGTCTATGTAAATGTGGGCTGCTCTGGCAAAATGAGAGGAAATAACCTACATTTTGAATAAATGGCATCGAAAGTAAAATGGGGTGAAAAAGTCAAATTTCGCTTTTTGACATAAAACCCCTTTATGCATAAATCGTTACCTATACCTTACGTTTTGAAGGTCAACTTTGCTGAGAAGTGCAATTATTCACGGTTAATTGATTGCATGTTGCTTCGCTATTATACACTGTAGTAACCAGTATCTTTGAAATCAATTTGCAGCTAATTTTTATTGCAATATATTCAATGGACTGCTTTGGATTTCGATCTCTAAATGAAGAATGGAGAAAGAAAGTGCGACGACATATTATATATCATTCAAAAGCTGATACTATAGAGATTTAAAATATGTCATAAACTCAATTTTGAAATTTGTGATTTACCTCTCATTTTGCCAGAGCACACCTCATATGCATGAAGATATAATTATAGTCTATAAACCTTTAAGTATGCAACAAGCAATCAGACTCTGTTACGAGATCCATAGCATATCACATGTATTCTACAACATTGTGAAGTGGTCGTTTTGTATTGTGTAAGAGACTAGTAATTATTGACCAGGATTGATTAGGACCAAATCAATGTGTATTAATACTTTTGTACATGAATCGTTTATGATTTTGGTACTATTTTTGGCTAATTTTGTTGCTTACACATGAACAAATCTTTATCATAAGTTTATTTTAATATTCAGCAAGATTGGGTATACGTAGTTATGTTTTGAAAAATACGGACTAAAATAATTTCTTCCCCGTGTGGTCATATTGGTTTTTGTGTGTTAATCGGCTGCTTGTTGCATACTTCAAGGTTTATGGAGTATACACTTTCTTTCTACAAGTTGCAGAAGAGAGGTCTTGGAGTTGGACAGTTGTTCTAACTATAGTATACAAATGTCTTGATGTAGTACAGCGACCCATTTAATGCTGTTGTCAGCCATGGAGCTCAAATTTGAGATATTCGAGTACACTCAGTTCCCACCAAAATTAACTCTGGGCCCCAAATTTGGATTTGCAAAGAGACAAACACGCACAAATAAAACTTTATGTAAATGATATGCCACCCTGCATCGTTGCCCATTGTTTGTGCCTGTTTTCAATATTGGCGCAATATTTCAAGATGCGACACATAATTGAAAAAAAAAAGAAAACGAGAAACCAAATTTGAACTTTATGCTGGAATAACAATTGCATCCAGTTTGGGATCTCCTCTCTTTAATCTGATCTATGGCTGTGGCACAACATTATCATAGCTGCTGAACATATTTTGCATTTGTGTCATCACTTATTTTAGGCCAACAAATATTGTTTGATTGGCGTAACCCGACCGACCCTAATTTTATTGTACAAATAAAACAGGGTCAGAAAAAGCACCCAAATTTAGTGGTTTGGTTCCTTTTGTAAAACATTAATGGATAAAGCACCCAACTAACATGGAATTGGGAGGGGGGTTTTCTTACTGAAAAGCCGAAAAAGAAAAATATAAAGGCCGACCTGCCTAGGCTACCCTAATTTTTTTCTATGTTATGCCAATGAAACAACTATTTTTTAATTTCAACATGCCCTGCCGACCAAATACACAGTGAGTCTTCATCAAATTTCCCTTTACAAATATTTTTCTTAAGGTGGGGCCAGACTAAAAGCTCTTAGGAGTTTATTGGCCTCCCCACCATGTTTCAATTTATTTTTTGCATAGCCTACATATTCAATTCTCATCCTCAGCTACTATTTTGTTGTGACCTACTAGTGCATTCAAATTAGTATAATACTATGTAGATCAAATTGATATTGTATAATAATATTGTCATTTCAAATTCTACTCAATTTGTCTTATATCATTTGTATAAGATTTAGCTGATAAGGTATAAAATTGTATATATAATTTTCATGTATTATTGAGAATTGTTTTATGATTATATGATTGTAACTTGTGAATCGTGGAAATAAACTTGAACTTGAACTTGTGGCACAGCAATATGGCAGCTGCAGAAGTCATTTCCTAAGTTTTCATATAGAAATGTGGCTTATGATTTTGATTAAGTTTCAATGTGCCACTTTCAGTTAATGAACAATAAGTTGTAGTGCAGCATTAAGTTTGTATAACGTTTGTGGTGAAATGTCACTTTTAAATTGAACAAATTTTAACATGCCCTTTTGACCACATGGACAGAGTAAATAATCAGCTTGTCTTGCTTGTCACAGAAGTTTGACAGAGGTGCATTTAAACAACAAGATAATATCAAAAAAAATTATGCATTTGAACAAACAAAATTCTCATTGTAAATGCATGCTGTGAACCAAATATTATTGTTATTTTTTCCTTTTCATTTCAGTGGGGTGGTTTTATGCTGCTAATTATCCTAGGCAATGTTTTATACGTCTTATTCTACCTACCAAGGAGGCCTGACCTTCAGAAAGAGGACGCCATGCCAATGCCCGCATCGTCGTACAAAGAAGCAGAGGATAACGGCTATTCAACCTTCCATGATGATGAGACGGCAAGTTAAGTTCGCTGGTCCGCGGCCTCTTTATTCTTACACAACTCGGCTGTGACCAAATATGCCATTACATGCATATTAATCTTGGTATGATTGGCCGTGTCTTGACAGTCTGTGGATATGATTGGCCGTGTCTTGACCGTTTAGCAGCGATTTGTTTGACTAGTGCTAGCCAATGAATTTTTATAGGGGAACCAGTTTTCTCCGCCATCTTGTGTCGCTCATGGAGCAGAGTTATTGTACCTCCGGATGTAATTGGAGTTTGGCCTGATATCCAAGCAGATCGCATAAATCTTCACTTGACGCATTCACAGCGTGTGCATTTTGTTTCACGCGCAAACCGTGTCTGCGTTTCAAGTAGCGTGTATTGTGACTTGCTCTGATCAAAGTACGCCAATTTTCCCTCTAATTTGTTGAGAAGACTCGAGAAGTGAGGCACGCGGAGCCGGTAAATGCCGGAGGTACAATAACTCAACTTCCATGAGCGACAATCCAAGATGGCTGCCGTCCCATAGCATTTACACGGCGGTGAAATCAAAATGGTGAAGAGTATCGGTTCCCCTTTATAAATTCCTTGGTGCTAGCAGGACTTCAATGCATAGGTAAACACAGTACTGTAGATCAGCTTAGATCTTCAACAAAGGCTTTACCATGCATTTAGATAGGTTGAGTGAGACACTCATGCGAGTTATTCTACTAGTCATCATCATTTGTCGCCTCCGCAGCCACTACAAGTTTTCTGTAACGGTCCTGTGTTATAGTTTGGACTAAATGTGACCATCCAATTCTTTAGATGGAAGCGATTTAGCACAGTAATAATTGGTTAGTTATGACAAATGTTTATTCATCTAGCCAATTATAAGAGGACTGAGAGAAATGCTGCAATTCTTTTTTACTTAAAATCTTTGTTATTAGCTCAATGAAAGAATATTAATTTTAGCCATTGAGCATGAGCAGAGGTGCTTTCCTTATAACAGCAATATTGATTGGTTGATTATAAGATATACATATTTTATTGACTAATCACATGAATCCTATGGGAAATGATGAAACCAAAGTTTTATTTGACTCTTATTGTTTTTCACAATCTATAACTAGTGTAATAAATAACAGGAAATTTGTATTAGCCAATGATTGAGCACATAGATCTCAAGGGATGTTATAACATCCCTTGAGATACGCCCAAGTCATATATTTATCAATGAATGAGCAGATACACACCCGTTCTAAAGTATTTCCGCACAATTAAAAACGTCCAAAAACCTTATTTTTTATATATTAAGCGACCTAGAGTCATCAAAGATTCATACTAGTATAGGTAACTTATCTGTTCAATATGAATAAATCGATGTTTCTTTTAATATTTTTGATCTTCCATTGCTATAAAAATGGCTGATTTCATGGACCATATACAAATACACCACAAGTACAAATCTCATTACTATGTAATTAATCAATTTTTCATAACCTCATTATTACCTTGTAACAGGATAGAATATTTTCAGGTTGTAAGTTATAAAACAAATGCGCAGAAATGTATATAAACTCAAATTTTTTATGTTCCGACGAAAGTAGTAATATTCATTACATGCCATATTTTCAAATACAATGAATGCAATTCCAGAATAGTTACTTTGATGATTATACAATATAGAATCTGTCAAAAAATGATGAAAATCGGATAAACACCTTTTAAGATATGGCTGAATAAATATTTTGTGCGGAAATACTTTAGAGCGGCAGTGAAGTTCTCAAGAGACATTATGCCCAAGTTAACAACATCTTAATGTTATCTGATGCATTTCATTATTGGAATGACATCGTATACTTCGATCAGCACAAAATGGGCAGGCCTCTTCACATCATGAATTGATACCGAGAAGCGTGTGCATTGCTAACCACAGCACAACTGCAGGTGACTCAGCGTGTGTAGTTGTACATGTGACTCGGGCATCAGCGTCTATGGCACATGAAGAGCCTTACAATTTAGTGATGATCAAAGTATAGTTATTGCAATGCATCATGCAAAGTATAAAATCCAAATCTGACCCACCTAAATTTGGAATATCAGACAATCGTTTTTCCCTATAATTTTAGCATTCTTGATAAGTGCAAAAAAGTTAACAGTCCTGATAACTCGTGAGTTCTTCCAAGTTCTAAGTCTATTGTATCCTGATTGTATCCATGAAAACTTTGGAGCACTTCAAAACCCAAGCACCTGAACCAACTGTGCCAACTGGTTTATTTTATTTACAATATTATAAACCAGGAACTGCAATATAAGAATCTTTATCAAGCCTCTAAAATTACAAACTAATGTTAGTTTATTATAGTAATGTTAGAGTAGCTATTAGTCTTTAGTATTTGGTTTAGGGTTAAAGTCAAATTTAGGGTAAGGAATAGGTTTTTAGTATTAGGTGTGTAGGTGTAGGGTAAGGATTAAGGGTACCAAAATGTTAGCTATTGGCTGAGGACTAGTTACGATTCTTCTCAATATATACCTGCATGGAACCAATGTTTCATGACTGGTCTCAGGTAGTAAACGGAGCATGGTCCAAATTTCCAAAATATTTTTCTAGTTTCGTATGAAATATACCTGTAAAATTATAGGTTTAAGTTTCAATGTTCTTATGAATCAGTCAATATGTAATGGTTTTATGAACATTTTAATTTTTCACGGCTGCTATACTTTTGTTGTGTATATTTGATAATAATTATCAAAATTAGACACTTTTGTATCATTTGAATATCCAGAACAGAACAAGTTTCAATTGTAATATTTTACCTGGGTTATGAGAATAATGTTTACAACATTTTGGAATTAAATCAAGCAGGTTGTGAAAAGAGTTGTTGTTGATAACAAAACTATAGGCCAAACAATAATTTATCGGACAATATAAACAAAAATGCAGGGCAGGGTTTGCATTTACAAACAATGGGGCCCTGTACTGTGGATTTCTGTTTAAACTGTCCAATAATTTATTGTTTAGCCTATATCCTTCTTCAGGTTAATGTGCACAAATCCTTTACAAATATTGAATATTTTTCTAAAGTTTCTATGCATGAACTTATTTATATTTTGTAATAACATTTTAGCAATCATGTGAGAAGATTATGTAATCATGTGTACAGCAGATCGGACTATATATATATATATTAGTATTATTATTGTTCTATATTTCTAAGCCAAATGTATACTCCTTGCAAAAAAATTAAATGCATGCAAGGGCATTTACTCTGAATTACATGTTTTAATGTACTAAATCGTCGGTCACATCACATACTGTTCTATATGACGAAAGACGCATTTCGAGAAAATCGCATTTGAAAATTCTTTTACATAGACTTTGTGTCATAGAAGAGCTTTTGCACTTAAATTTTCTTCTCATACTAATATTTTTTAAAAGAAAAGACTTCAAAGATTTTATTATGTTTAATTTCAAATAAAAATACTACTTAAAACCCTATTTAATATAGCTTTGAACTTATAGATCTCTATGTGAAAACGTTTTTATTTACATTTAGCGATCTTTTAGTACAGTAATTGAATACGTCAAACTGAGCTATATGATATAGATCTGTATGTGAAAAATGTTGTCATCGCGAAGTTGAAATAGCACACTAGATCTGTATGTGATGCGTTGTTTACGCTATACTTTAGTACGTGATTTTTGCACATAGCACAGTTTGTGAAATGCTGAATTTAAATAGAATGCATATAGACCAACAATTATTTATCATTTCTTGTTAATTAAGCTAAATTAAAGCCTGTAACTTGGTAGATATGAAGAAATCATCATATATCAATCCAGACAAATTTTCTCAAAAATGTCATATAGACCAGTATGGGATGCGAACGACGAAATGTATGACACTTGTTAATATCATTTCTATTGACTCCATGAACATGTACAAGCATATTTGACTGTCCATCTCTTACCAGCCGTGAATGCGGCCTCGATCTTGTCGTTTTCACATTTTCAAAGATTTGCAAAAACCATGTTTTAATGCTGCTTTCATACTCGTGTAGTTTTGCAGCTTTGTCGCTGCGTGACGTATATTTTTTGAAAAAACTGCCGCTTCTGGTTGTCGTAGCGGCAAAGCTACATGTCGCTGAGATAATCGATATCGGCAAAATTTTGTCGCACGACAAGATTTTTCAAGTTGAAATGAATTCAACTATGGGAGCGACATGAAGCGGCAAAGCAGCAAAGTGACAAAACTGCAAAGCTACAAAAGTGTGAAAGGAAGCAAGCGACAGAGCTGCAAAGCTACAAAGCGACAATAAGTATGAAAGCAGCATAAGGATTAAAATACATCCCCATTGAACTTCAAAATCAAACTATGGCCTTGAAGGGCCAGGTTGTCTTCGGGTAAAAGGTGAAACTGAAATAAACATATTCAAAGATCAGTAAGCCCTATGTTTTTTGTTAGGACACAAAGGAATTTTCAAGAGAAATACTGATTAATCATGGGCAAAAGGTTGAGCAAAAATGACTTTTCCAGACTTTGTCCGGGTTTCGTGGGAACAGGCCACATATGGATATATTTTGTATTTTCAATCCTCTTCATGAATTAAACTTTGCAGGTGTTTTGGATTGGATTTGTGTATCTGTAAAAGTATCGATTTTGGTAAAATACAAACATTGCATATTTTTTCATCTGCAATTTGCAGCATTCATAGATGGTTAAAGGTAAATGAACACATATTTTTAAATTATGTATTATCATTGTTCTGTTGTAGGACATTGTAGCTAGCAAATTGGACAGCTATTTTAGCAAAGCCAATCCATATTGAACATTTGAATTTAGAGTATGTGTTATGAATGTTGATATTGTTCTTGTATGTTTTTGATGTAACAGTGTGCTGGATTGATTTATTATGGTTGAAAAAAAGAAGTAGTTTAACTTGAACTTCAACTTTCGGGCCTAAGTTATATTTATTTTTCAACTTGTCACAAGAATGTGAAAAATCTCTCAAAATTTCACTGTCTTATGTCAGTGGTTCTTGAAATGGTTCTTCAGGTGACGGTCACCTTAAGAACCATTTCAAAAACCACTAACCAAGACTGGAGATTTTCAGTGTGCAATCCAAGTTAATGACAATAGGCAGCTTTTGCAGATACGACTTTCTTGCAGTCACATGACGATATCATGCAGCTGATGCCGGCCTGGTGGGATGAATATACACTGGCGCATTGTCATGGATGTATCGTTGTTAAGTTGTGATGAATCACTCCTTAACATGTGTGAATCCTTCAATGGGGCAATCTAGAGTTCAGATCTAGATGCGCATCTAGATGCATCCGCATCTCCAATATTCAGATCTGATATTCGCATCTCCATACACTTTCATATACGCATGTACGCAGAGTGCTGTACGGCAGATCTGGATCTGATGTCGTGTAGGCACAGTTAACTGCAAAAAGATGCGTATTCATCTGGATTTGCACTCCCTTGTAGATTGCTCGGTTGTCTTCCACCACTTAACTACATTTTTTGTACTTACAGTTGCAGTGTATAAGAGTAATAATAATGACTATTCAATGTCTGTGCTGTGTCTACCATTAATTTTGATTACGTCGGTGACTTGTTAAAGGTTAAGTGATATTCCTGAGGTTTCCACTTTTGATACTATTCCTGAGTTTTCCACTTTTGATACAATTTCATGTGTTCCAGTTTACTTATGGAGCCTAGAAATGTAAATATTCATATCAAAGCAAAATTTGCCGGAAAACCTTTTTCATTGTGCTTAAAGATTAACGAGTACCCACATTGACTTATATATTTTTAAAAAGTGTATGTAAAAAGTGTATTCCATTATGACCTTGCAATCATGTTGTCTCTTGATTCAATATGTCATGTGTTCCAGCTTATGAGGCCTACAAATGTGATTATATTCATATCAAAACACAATTT
>JXSR01S002270.1:137196-160724 GCA_000969725.1 Ophiothrix spiculata
GTGTTGGTCACATGAGCTTTACCCTGTTATATATAATAATAATAATTATAATAATAACTGGGTTTTATATATATAATGCGGTAAACTACATGAGACCTTTGAATGTTCATCTATGTTCATCAATATACATTCCAGGAGTGGAGATTGTGTCTACATGATGACGCGTCAACCTTATGTTGATTCAGGCTGTTTAAAATTTTGTGACCTTGATGGCAAAATTGTAAGAGAACAGGTATGGTGTCTTCATTTGGACCAATATCTATTTATTTAAAGTACAATTTCCAGTTGTGTCCAGTCATTGTTTACAGAATAAATTGATTTAAAACCAAAGAACATTTGTTTTGTAATTGTCTGCATTCATACTATGATTGACTGGTGTTTTATATGATTGCTCACCCCGAAAGGGAGGACTTTGAAGATGATATCAATTTTGATTTTATCATTTCATCTGCTACAGAATTTTCTAAGCTTTAAAAATGACACCTTACTTGTTGAAATTGATCAAGGCGATCAAATTTTACAACAGAAATTCTGCTGGAAATTCTTATTATTTTCTATATTTTTGCTGCCTATTTTCATCAATTTCTTGAAAAGTGTTCTGTCGCAAAGTCCCCCTTTTCGGGGTGAGTCATCACATATAGTAAAATAATTTCATGGTTTAATAAAAAGCCAAAAGACCAGGTTCAGTTCTTAGATTTATGACTCCAAATATGCCCAAAAGGTATGTGATTTCAATCTATTTCAAGTTGTGAGACCAAAGGAAGATATCAGCACCTTCCCTATCATACCTTGCTTCCAATGGGATTTTATATATGTTTTAATAAGCGGATTTAGGGATGAAACATAGCACAATCTGCAGACCTCATCCCAATTTTGAATCTCAGATATGTTTCATCCTTAAACCCTCTCGATCTCATTACAACCCATACAATGATCCCATTGGAAGCCATGCATGATGGGAAGGTCTTGATATCTTCTTTTTGTGCGACCAACCTTTTGTTTTCTTGGTCTGACAATGTACAAGCTTAAAATGGGTTATATCTTATTAATATCTCGTTGGTTATATTGAGTTAATAAATGGGATTTATTCCCACAAAATGAGTGCAAATTTCAAATTTTAGATCAGAACAATTTGATTTCTTTATATTATCAGAGGTTCAAATGACATATGATTGTACCAGCCGTAAATGTGGCAACTTTTATTTTTGTATTGAAATAAACATGACTTTGTTCTTTGGATCAGAAGAAGACTGAGTGTTTCAACTGAAAATTCCACGTACATAAATTTCCTGAAATTTATTGGACAAAAACTAAGCACGAAATTGCTTATTTGGGTGAAAACTCATATCACCACCCTGTTCTTCACTGTGGTTTGTACAAGTGATGAGAGTTAACCCTCGTCCTATCAAGCCTTTCTCTCTAACGTAGTAACTTACGTTTGTGACCAAAAAAGTGAAAAATTCCCGGGGGACCGATGAACAAAAAAGTGGTACTCATGCTCGTCAGAGTACCTCAAAATTGGACCCTAAACAGCGTAATTGTTGATAGGAAATTCCACCCCTAAATGGCGTAAGATGGTGCAAAAAGTACCCCAAAGGTCATTATGGCGTTAAGTTTGTGATGATCTTTTTCCAGCAAATAAGATATATCAAAGAGTATGCAAATGTAATTTCATGCTCAATCACATGAAGTTTTTACCTGTCTTCTCTTTTTTATTTTGTGTTAACTGTGTTTGCAAATCATACCAGATGACCAATAGGGGACCAATATCAAGTAAAAAGTGACCTTTACAGGCGGGTTGGCCTTATTTGCAACCCTAAATGGGGTAAATTGTGTTGAAAACTACCCCTTTTTTCTAAGACGTCGACTTCACAGATAGGTCAAAATCAGACCCTCTTACTCCATTTTTGTATGATGAGCATGAGTAACACTTTATTGTTCGAGCGGTCCCCCCGGGAAAAAATATCACTTTTAAATGGCTTCAGCTCCTAGCATAGACATTCTATCTACGAGGTTGTTGTTGATAATAGTGCCCACTGGTGGTACCAAGTTATGTAGATATTTGAAAATAAAATTAATTGCAAAAATCCTGAATAAAGTTCATATAACGTTCGGTACCCGGGGGGGGGGTCTCAAAATGAAATTGTACGGGGTGTGCCACGCAGACTTTGTGATAAGGACCGTTCTCTATACCTAAAAAAGGCAATTTTGCTACCTTTCACCATACCATTTTCCCGCAAAAAAACACCCAATTTTGTCCAAATTGGGTGCTTTTTAAGACAATTCCCAAAAAACACCCAATTATTCCATTTGGGCGCATTAGGTCTGTGACAAAAACCCACCCATCGATATACCTAAAATGGCGACCGTGGCACATACCCGTATATAAACCTAATGTGAGATAACGTTTGTGACATCGCACGGATATGGTTTTTGCTCTAAATGACTTATGAAACTTATTAAAGTATTAAACTTCTCTGACATGTTAGCGAACTTTGTATTGCGCTTTCCACAGATGATGGGTGACTTGTTGGAAATTCTATCGTCAGAATTTCTTTTAATGCATCGTTTTGTTTGATATTGTGACATTTTGGTGTAACTTTTTGGTAACGTTTGTGACATTTTTGAGTTAAAGGTGCAATTCATGATTTTGATGTAGCCTCTTTTCTAGCTAAATAAAAAGAAGAGTACAACATAAATATATACTGAAAATTTCACTTGATTCCGACCGTTCGTTTCCAAGTTACAAGCTTTTCAGCATTTTGAAAATCCCCATAGACTACTGTGTTGTAATTACTGTCGGGGTCCCGACAATAATTAGAAAATGACACATTTTCTCACTTTTCTCAAAAATGCAAGCACATATGAAAGAATATGAAAGAATGGTTTGGGGATCGTAACATTTACCACTTTACGATTCTTATAAGCTAAAAAACTCAAATTTGATAGAGGTGACCTTGAGGGTGAAAAGTGGATCATGAATTGCCCCTTTAAAATCTGTGCTCATTCATGCACAGATAGAAACCAATCTCTGTTTGGGAAATACTTCTCCTCACGTACCAAATAACAAACGTATGAGTGAAAAACCTGCTTATATGGTAAAAATAAAAAAGCTGATCATTTTTTGCTTGAAGTCAAAAAAAGGTTTCATTTTCCGTGGAGTGAGCTAAACAGAGGATGATGACCACACCATATTTTAAATCTGAGATCAACAAAGTAGGGTTACTTGCTACCATAGTGTTGGTTTGGGAATTATCTATCCATACATTCCAAAATCATTTCATTCGGCACATGCATTACGTAATTATGACGCCATTAAGTTTTGTCCCACCTGATAAGCCAAGAGGCACAACAACAATGAGAATCAAACATTTCGGTATTAAAGTTTTAAATATCGGAATGAAATGTTTTTTGCATATAAAGCAGGAAAATGGTGATTCTAACATATCCCAAAGTTTCAGCCTAATGCCATGCAAATAGTTTTCAAAATGGCGACTTTGGTATGGGTAGGTGCAAACTAACCCTTGCCCTCTAACTCCAACGGCTTACCCAACACCTAGCTTTGGCACACCCCTGATATTTTTTAATTTTATCAAATCGAGGGATGCAAAAGAGATTATTTAGAGGCACAAAAAACATTGACAGGATGGTTGTTATCACCTAGGGTTATTGACTAGTAGAAAAACAGTTCATTGAGATACTTAGTTTAGTCAGGCCTTAACCCTTTTATTGATGGTTATTTAGTTTTCAGTTATCATATTACTGATATCAGTACTATAGTTTTACATTTGACTAAAACAATGTACTTTTATCTTACCCAATAAGTTTTATATAATACGTTAAGAACTCCGATACAAAAGAACTTAAAAAGAACATACAAAATCATGTAAATAACAATGTGATTAGGGTAACAAGGGTACAAAATAGAGTTTCGACAGATTACGATTACAAATGTCTACAAATTCTTCACCTTCTAAACTCTCGAAACATTCGTATATAAACTTAATCATCACTTTCATTTTATATTTTACACACACTGTCATGCATCAACCGTCAAACACAGGTTAATTGTAAATTTTTCCATTTGATTACAAATTTCTACATTTTTAAATACTCTATATACCAAGTGTCAAATAGTACTCAATAAGAATTCGTCTTTTTCCTTTTCTTTGGCTTGTTTCAATCACATTTTTAAAGTTTTACTTAAGTATTTTTCACAATTGATTGTCACACACATACAAATAATGTTGTAGTCATTGAAGCTCAGAATGATCATGGCAAAAGTAATATATGATTGATCTTAATTTTTAATTCTGCACCATTTTTTCAAGCTGCATAGGGCCTAGGCTACGCCCCTTTTTGAAACACCATGTAGATGAAAGTGTATAGGTCATATATCTCACATGTTTGTTTCCCTGCAAATGAAAAAGTCATCAGCAAACGAAAAGTCATCTAGGAAATGCACGATAGGCACTCATTTGCATCTGAATGCAAAATATTTTCTACAAGCTACTTCTTTTCATATATAGGAGTCCGGGAAAAACATATTTCAATATACAAATGAAATAGGTCCTCAGCACCGGTAAACAAACCCCCACAATACAATTGTGTTTGCTATAACCCTGTTGTCTCCTCACATGGGGATAGTTCAGAGTCTTCCTTGGTAAAATCAATCGTCGGCACCGGTGACGATCTCTTGTTTGCCTCAACCATACTAACACAGTTCCTATACACACGTCTAGTCGTCTCACATTCTTTCTCAACATTAACACCGGTCAGTGATGACCGTCTCCTTATAGTGCGACCGCTCTTCCTGCTTCTTACCAAGCCACACACAATTGTAGCTAATGAATGCTGTCCGCTGTGTCGTCTTCGGAACGACCCTGCCAGACCTTCTGCTGGTCTCTCACGATCTTTCAAAAAGTATGTCTTCACTAACTTTGATAATCCTTTGATTTTGATCTCACCGCGACATTCAAATTTGAAGCCACGCTGAGCAAGAATGTCACGTGTCTTTTGCATAACTTGTATTTTTCCTAGAACGCCAGTGCCGTCCATACGGCTTGCGAGATTGACGGTGTTTCCCCAAATGTCGTAATGGGGTTTAGATGCTCCGATGACACCAGCAACTACTGGTCCTTGGTTTATGCCTAAAACAAATATTAATCGAAAGTCAATGCAAATAGTACGTTAAATAAGAAGCATTTCTACTCTGTCACTATTTCGATGATTTCATACTGGTTGGCTTCAGTTGTTGGAAAAACTAGTAAAACATCAGTGTTTAAAACAGGTATTATGAAATTCTCGATCTTCCAACAAAATGCAGTTATATTTACTTTTACAATCTGTATCAGATTTATGCATGTAAATAAGACATAATTCCACCATATTCACATAAATATTGATAAATTCAGTAAGGACCTACATTCAAAGATATCATTATTGTTCAGTTTAAGAAGATTATACTTATATTTTGCAGAAACAGCGTGCTGTACCTATACTTCTTTGTCAATTAAACAATGGGATTCACAGCCAATATTTAACATTATCATGCTTTGAGGTGTCCAAGTGTGGGAAAATATTGGATCCAAATCATGATAATGATAAAATTGGATGATTTACGCCCGATATTTATTGGTCTCGCTATGAGTTTTAAAATATTGGGCTCGACTGCGTCTCGCCCAATATTTTTGCAACTCATAGCTCGACCAATAAATATGGGCTCAATCGATCCAATTTTATACCATTCTTAGTCACTGAGTGCGATTTTACTTCCTAATAAGGAATTTTGGCCATCTATTATGAGACGATAGCCGCGCGTTCAAAATCCCGGCGCGATGCAGGTATACGCACACAACCGGCGCGAACAGCTTTACTGGGTTTGGAATATTTCATGTTTGAATAGGGGTGTACGTTTTTCCAATGATAATGTTTATAGTTTTTGGCAATAATTTACCTTCGTTTTTGGTTTATAAATTACTCAAATTTGTGACTAAGAATGAGAATAAAAGATGGCAATGTATAGCTGTGCCATGTCATCTATCGTCTCATAATGGATGGACGTACATTATTTTTTCGTAATGGGCACCCCCTGCGCCCATTACTCAAAATAATGTACGCCCATCCATTATGAGACGATAGATGACAGGCACAACAATAAATCTTATCTTTTATTCTCTAATTTCAAATCTAATTGTACGATCTCTTAATTCTTATTTGTGTTTTGGATTGGTTTTGTTTACTGTCAAGGCACGGTTCCCAATTCATGACGAAAGCTTTTGAGTCGTACGAAAGGGCTTGACGCAATTGTCTTGCATCATGATGCAGAAAATATAGATGTATTACAGTGTATTGAATGATGCAGAAAAATTGCGTCAGGGCCTCTATTATTATAAAGACCACTTCAAAAAAGGTATTTATGCATTTTTCCTAATATTTTTGCGCCATGACTCAAAATACATTTCGTCATGGCTCTTGCGTCAAGCCCTTTCGTATGTCGGAAGACATTCCGTCATGAATTGGGAACCGTGCCCAACTCATCCTATGCTATAAAGGATCTTGAACAACAATCACGCTTACCTATTCTCAGTTGAAAATTGTTGAAGGAGTGAAGGTTGATATTCGTTAAAGTCTCTACCATCGCAAGGCTGAAATCTGCTAATGCACATAGGTGATCATATTTATCGGGATCCTAAAATAAATTGAAAAAAATAATGGCAATTTACTCCAGGGTTCGAGATGATTCGATTAGTTGCTCATATATGGTGGCTAAAGATATGTGTTAGCTATCAAGGAGTAGCCATTGAACCAGTCAAAATATGACCAATATGTGACCCGTCATATCAAAAGGTGCCTTAAGGGTCCTAAAATGAAAATTGAATTTTTTGTCTCATCTGAAAGATTATATTTTAAGCTTTACATTGACACCTTGCTTTTGGTTATTGGATGTTCGATTGCAAAGTTACATCCAAATTGGTAAAAGGCATCGGGCTGATTCAAAAAAACTATAGTTCTGAGAAAATCGAGTTTAAAGTTTCTGTACTGGTAAAACTTGAATTGAAAAAGGGTTCTTATCTCAGTTTTTAAAACATTTGTCTTGTGTTTTGGATGATGGAACCTGATTAATATGATAGAATACACTTCAAAGGTAACGTTTCTGATGAAATTAGAAATTCGACCTTGGACGTGATTTTGACTATGCTCAGCTTAAATGGCTCGTATCTCGTAATTTACAATGCCGACCTTAAGGTACCTTTCGGGTCACATATTAATAGTTCTTGAAGCGATAATCATGATAAGCCTAGACTCCACTTTTGCAAGTTTAATTTTACTTTCTTTCTATTCACATCGTGTGGCAAAGAGGAGTAAAATATTAGTGCCCGCTACAGAGCACCTCATTCTCCACGTATAGGATTGACTCCGAACTCTCTCACTCCCAATATCATCTCCAATTATTAGGAGTCAGTGACTCAAAACTCTCTCACTCCCAATATCATCTCCAATTATTAGGAGTCAGTGACTCAGAACTCTCTCACTCCCAATATCATCTCCAATTATTAAGAGTCAGAAGCTTGTATCGCTCAGTCACATATATCTCCCAAAAAACAATTGTAAACGAAATAAACTGATCTGTATTCGAATGTATTACCCTGTTAAAAAAAAACCTTAATAACAGTTGTCGGCAACGAAAAATACTTAAGTGGAATCAATTAGCAGATTCAATGGAAAACTGAAATGTCTTTTGATTTCCTAAGCAATCTATGAAGTACAAGCAATATTATACCAATGAAACTTAACCTCTTTCCTGACCTATTACATCGATACACTTTTAGAAAAGAACTTCATACCCGACATCAACATCCAAAACAAAATTGTACTCTTTAATATGTCTGAAGGTTTTGATTAATATTTGACAGTTATTACCGAACATAGAGAGTGTGTAAATCTACCTGTAGATAAATTTTGAAATTGTGTCCAATACACCTTTAACAACATACCTCGTTGGTAGAGAGTCCTGAAGCCGCCATATATGAGCTACATATCGTTTTGATCTTCTCAATACTTCCAAATCTCTCTTGCATGAGGAGCTAAAATACAAAAACGAAACTAGACAGTTAGGCCGGAACCATAGTCAGCCTCCAAAACAAAATTTTCCCTACCAAATATTTGCCATCGAATTTAAAGTATGAACGGGTAACAAACATTTGGTCCAATGTATATGACAATTCAATAACGGTGCAATCTAGCGCGAAATTTTATTTGGTCTCAACTCGGTGTTGAAGTTATATTGTTTGGAGTCACTCGTCATTTTGACGTGTCGACCAAATGTTTGGTAGAGAAAATTTTGTTTGGAGGCTGACTATGGTTTCGGCCTTACAACGATCAATTGTAGAACGATATGAAGTTGACAAAAGAGAAACTATTAGTTGTCTGAATTGATTTCAAAACCTATTTAAAGTATAACTACCATGCCAATTACAGGGATATTGCCAGTTAGTTTTAGTCTCTCATGCATGGTTTCACTCCTGGGTTTTATTAGCTCTGACCAAGAGCCATCTTATTTTCCACTGGCCACACTAAGCAAAATTCTCTAGCCAAGCCACAATCCAAGTATCTGGACCTCTCTGGCGGTCGGTTGGATCGGCTCAGTTGTGGCGCTGCGCGCAACAACCTCGCTGCTTAGTCACTAAATTGAATTGGTCGATGGATTTATATTGGTTAGAGGACTTAATAAATAAGGGGAAGGGTTAGTCGAGGGTTCTGAGCAAGATCTAGGGTTTTATATACATATAGCTCATCGACACTAATGTTTAACTTCCATTCTAACCGGTTTTGCATTCTTAAATTTAGTTTTACCGTTTATTGCAAAAGCAGATGTACATCATCAGTCAGCCTACATTTTCCTCCCAAACGATGAACCTCGTCGAAGTCTGCTATAATCTCATTAAGTAACCACGAGCATTCAATGTCTTTTTACCTCGTTGAAGTCCGCTATAATCTCATTAAGTAACCGCGGGCATTCAATACCTTCTTACCTCGTCGAAGTCTGCTATAATCTCATTGAGTATCCACAAGCATTCGATGTATTCTTACCTCGTTGAAGTCCGCTATAATCTCATTAAGTAACCACGAGCATTCAATGTCTTTTTACCTCGTCGAAGGCTGCTATAATCTCATTAAGTAACCGCGAGCATTCAATGTCATCTTACCGCGTCGAAGGCTGCTATAATCTCATTAAGTAACCGCGAGCATTCAATGTCTTTTTACCTCGTCGAAGGCTGCTATAATCTCATTAAGTAACCGCGAGCATTCAATGTCATCTTACCGCGTCGAAGGCTGCTATAATCTCATTAAGTAACCGCGAGCATTCAATGCCTTCTTACCTCGTCGAAGTCTGCTATAATCTCATTAAGTAACCGCGAGCATTCAATGTCTTCTTACCTCGTCGAAGACTGCTATAATCTCATTAAGTAACCGCAAGCATTCAATGTCATCTTACCTCGTCGAAGGCTGCTATAATCTCATTAAGTAACCGCAAGCATTCAATGCCTTCTTACCTCGTCGAAGTCTGCTATGATCTCATCGAGTAGCAGCACACATTCACTGCAAGCATTCGAAGTCTGCTATAATCTCATTAAGTAACCGCAAGCATTCAAAGCCTTCTTACCTCGTCGAAGTCTGCTATAATCTCATTGAGTAACCGCAAGCATTCAAAGCCTTCTTACCTCGTCGAAGTCTGCTATAATCTCATTAAGTAACTGCAAGCATTCAAAGCCTTCTTACCTCGTCGAAGTCTGCTATAATCTCATTGAGTAACCGCAAGCATTCAAAGCCTTCTTACCTCGTCGAAGTCTGCTATAATCTCATTAAGTAACTGCAAGCATTCAAAGCCTTCTTACCTCGTCGAAGTCTGCTATAATCTCATTGAGTAGCCGCAAGCATTCGATGCCTTCTTTGTTCATTTTAGACTGCGTGTAGAAGTTGGCATAGTTCGGTATAGATGCAAACATCACTCCAACGTTCTCGTGGTATTTAGAATACAATTCCTGGTGCTTGAAGAAAGAGAGAAATTCAGGATTCTTAAAAATATTTCGTTTTCTTGTCCAAGATCAGTATGGCAAGACCTTTATGCTATGTTAATAAACACCATCACTCAAGTTTGATAAGCCAACCTGTACTCTGACCGAAACATAACAAAAATAGTTGGACCGTTTTAGACTATTTTTAGCACGCTTGTATGAACTCGACTGTAAGGCGATGTACATTTAGAATATCGATAGTTGTATTAACCGAGTGGATATGGTTGCTCACGATTATCTTGGAAAAAATTATATGTGGGTTTTTCAAACCCAAACAATAAAAAAAAAATACTCGTTGAATCTGGTATACAACTTTGGTAAATCTGTTGTTTAACATAGTTATATCTTGTTGTTAGTTATCGTCCTATATACTTGTGTATTTGTTGCATAAAACTGAAGGCCCTTTATGATGGATGATAAAAGACATTTGGCAAAGGATGGCATTAAGGAAGGTGAGTTTCATATTTATGAAAATTAGAATTGATCAAATAACTAATTTGTTCGAAATTTGTATTTATTTGCTCGGTAGCTGACGTGAATGGATTTAGTTAACACATTTATTAGACATCATCAAGATTACAATCGATCAATGAAACTAAATTAGTGTGCTTACCCCACGTTGACCAATGTACTCTAGGTAATGCATGGCGACATGGTGAGGGAGAATGTTCTTCAGTAAAGATGTACTTTGTTCTCTAAGGTCTTCCATTTCATCAAGTTCACTTTTGACCTACAGAAATAAACAACATTTTTCCTCTTGATAATTGAACTACACTTCAACTGCAATGCTGTAACTTCGAAGGCGGTTTTTTGTATACTTCTAGATGTATACTTCATAAATGTATACTTCTTAAAATAAAAGAGGAAGGGTTTGAAATATTAGTTTAGTCTGTCAAAAACAGGAGTCCTAAACAGTTTATTAGACATCTTGGATTGATGAATTGTTCTGAACCCGGGGATACTTTCGTATATAGTATTCGGGGACGTATACCATATAATGGGTTGGTTTTTTCACAGGAAACTCCAGAGATAGATCCCATTTTTCCAAAAAAAACCCCTTTAGATAAGGGTCTTAAATTTCAAAAATTAAGGGGAAAAACAAACCTTATGAGGTAATCAAATTTTCGAAATTGTTAAAACATCGACCGTCTTTGGGTATAAATACCCTTAAATATTGGTATGGGTTTCAGTCCTCGGGCAGCACATCCCCACCGATTCATAATTCTAGTACCACTAGGTTCTGGAGATTTCCTAATTGTTTTCTGTAAATACCTGTATTTTCCAAAGGAAGTCCAGTCTAGCCGTCATCTCTAGACTCCGCCCTAATGAAAGCACGAGGACAACAAACATAAATTCTATAAGCAGGATACTATTTGACATTACAGTCTCTTCCACATGAGTTGATCCCGCGCTGCCGGTGTTTACAGTAGCATTAGTCTGGAAGCTGAAAGACGATTTTTTAAGAGGACATTAACAACAGGTCGTCACGCGCAAGGGTTTTTCGAAATTAATAGCATCAAATAATGGACATACGCGCTCGAAAGTTTCTGTTGGCTCAGTCCTTGTTGAAGAGGCCTGATGTTAATCGACTCTCTGAAGGCGTTTTTTCATAAGTTATGTATAACAAGTAGGCCTATAATATCTAATAAAGGGATTGGAGGTAAATGCAGTCTGTTGATCTTTGCTATTCTAATAAGTAACGGCCACATCAGTGTGTAGTTCTGCTTTAACGTGTTGGATATTGCAAATAGCGTTCTTTGAGCATCAGAAGGTTCAGTGCAAATGGTGATATACACTTATGTTTTAGCGACATTTTTTTCAAAATGTTGGGCATAAATTCACTCCCTAAAAGCTACTGCTTCATATTTTGTAAGGTTTTCAATTCAAATCAAAACCAAGCTGTACATTGGTTTGGTCATTTCTTTTACAAAAAGGCACCAGACCCGATATTCCGATCTTCTTATCAACAGACTGCAGCGTTGCCTTTGAATTTTTTCAGTATATTTGTCCCAGATTCATCTTTTGGCTATTTGGATGCATTTTGTATTATATATGTCGGTGCGATTTGACTTCTCTTTTAAGAAACAAAGGGCCCGAACTAAATTCAAATAACAAGAAAACAATTGATGGTCAGAAACAAAAAAAAAACAAAAACAACATTTATTGAAAATTGCAAAAAATCTGATGTTAATCTCACCTGTTGCATAAATCATCGAAAGTTACGCGGGCAACAATGGCTGTGATAGACCCCATCATAAGCAGCATCACTGATTTGATTATGTGGCTAAGTCGGATAAATACGGCACACACCAGCATGTTACATAAACTGCACAATATAAAATACTGTAAAGACATTGACAATTACAGAATTATATATTTTTTCATTATGCACAAATGAAGTACATCAAAAAAAAAAAAAGAAGAATAATAAGCTCCCATACACTTTAATGTTTCCATTTTCTTCACATTTAGCTTACCAAACACATATTCAAGTTATGTGTTCTAAATTTAATTTATCAAAAGCACCAACACTGATAAATACACCAATCACTCAATGTAGTTAACTCGTATATTTGTTTAATATCAGCCATGTTTAATGATTGACAACTAAAGTATTCATGCAAGAAGACGTCTTGCATATGTACAAAGGTATATATTAATAACTGCGTATTACTTGACGCGAGTGAAATTGTACAACAATAAGTTGAAGTTGAAGTTGTCCACACTCACGAGGTGCAGCCGAGTGAGTTGGACAACTTCAACTTCAGCACAAGGTACTTTATTTTTGTACAATTTCACGAGCGCCAAGTAAAGAGCAGTTATTAATCTATTTCATACACGAATGATTAGAATATAATTTAAAAAAAAATTAAACGGCATTATTATTGAATGAATTGAATTGATGTGTTTCCTATTTCAATAAAACATAGAAAATACAACCATCCATCGTCCAATGTTATTCATTGTAATTTAGATTTACCTTTCTTTTAAAATGAAACTTGCCATATAAGCGAGAGTATATTATGCGTACGCGTACATGGAATTGTACAACGCACCACGCGATACGCATCGTGCAACTAGACGAGATTAATGAATGCGTATAAGTTACAAACTGTCCAATTAGATTTACAATTTCAGCGCGTAATTGCGTAACGCGTAACGCAGAGTGTATGAATAGTAGTTAGAATACCACTTATCGTTTCTAGCGATGATCCACCATTGTTATACCGTTGTAAGAAAATCACTTCATCACATATCTTGACACTTTTAAGGCCGAACTAAACTTGGGTCTCCAAGCAAATTTTCAGTATCAAACATTTGATCATAAGGTAAAACTGACATGTGACTCCAATTAAAATAACTTCAACACTGACTTAAAATCAGATCAAACTTTGCGCTAAATTGAACATGTGTTAAATTGAATCAACATTTATATTGCGTCAAATGTTTGTTACCGGATTTTACTTTTTACTCGATCAGATCTACCTGGTGACAAACGACCAAATGTTTGATAGGAAAAAAAAGAAGAAAAAAAAAGAAGAAATGTGTGAAGACCGAGTATAAATCAGCCAATACACAGCGAGTATTACCTGCCAGCATGTATTAGATTCAGTGAGCACAATACGCAGATATATCGGTCAAGTCATGAGTTGTACAAAATAACGGACATGACGGAAGAGAGGGACGTGACGGTATTTTCTTTAAACGAGGGGTGTTCGTATACAGAGATAATCTCGTAGCCAGGGGGGGGGGGATAGGACGTGACGTCATGAGATTTTGAAACTCCCAAACTTGAATTTAAACTAACGCTCAACAATTTCATTTTATGCCCTTACTTAGTGTATAAATATATGCAGATTTCAAACCTGTTCAGGTTGGGACTTCAGAATATCTTTTTAGTTTTCTGGGGTTGAAGTCCCAACCTGAACAGGTTGGGACTTCAGAATATCTTTTTAGTTTTCTGGGGTTGGGACTTCACCTGTTCAGGTTGGGACTTCAACCCCAGAAAACTAAAAAGATATTCTGAATATTTTAAAGAACTACTATTCTTTTATTTACGCATTAAAATAATACGGGCGATACCACGGATAAGTACGCATCTCATCTGAGTAAACAGTCCGGGTAAACAGGCAATTTATTACGCGGCCACGGTCGCGTCGTCTGCTCGTAGCCTAGTAGAAGTAACGCTATGCTGTTCTTACGGATATGTCAAGTAGATCTGATTTAGTTTTTATTTTACAGAAATATAAACCTTGTCAGTACGAGGTTTCTAAAGTTTAAACTTACACATTAAGGTCCGTATGCACAAACAGGACTAACTTAGTCCCGGTGTAATGAAATGCAGCGTCCGTGTGACTGAGTGTCCTAGCTACTATACAAATGTGTAGAAGGTACTTGTACATGTGCGATCAATAATTCATTGATTGCTACTTATACCGTGCAGTTAAATTAGACCCGGACTCCTGGTTATGGGAGACACTCAGTCTCATTACACCGGGACTAAGAGTAATATAAAATGGGAGAAAATCGCACATTTTGGGGGAAATCTAGCGATAATTTTTGTTCTTTATTACAGATTAAAACTGAAAATTTTAATATTTGATTCATTTGTTTGTTTTAGAACATTGCAATTATTGTTAGAACAAATAAATGGTTTAGTCCAGGACTAAATTAGTTAGTGCTGGTCTAAACCAATTTTTGTTCTTTTTTGGAAAAAATTGCCAATGTTCCAAAACAGACAACTGGTCAAATTATAGTCATTTCAACATAGATCTTAATGCAAGGACATACATTATTACAGATGCCAAAAAATGAGTTATTTTCAAGAAATCAAATTTCACTTAGTCCAGGACTAAAGTTAGTCCTGCTTTGTGCATACGGACCTAAGAATCGTAAAAATCTAACCATTATGGTACCAAAAACTCCTACATCCATCTCATCCCTGACATTTTTGAAATATGCGTACCAATTCTGTTCATGCCATTTGAGGTTTATGTTTCTTGAGAGTTGATACCTTGTATTTGTTGAATTTGTTGGTTGTACCGAATGGGACAGGAGTTGTCCGTTAACAGTTAATGTTTCTTCAAATTTCAGAGTAAAAAATCAACCAAATTTAATTAAATTTCTGTAAACACTAAAGCAGATATTTACTTGAACTTTACTTTACTCATCAATTTAGTTGAATTCTTAGTCAATGAGTGTGAATTCACTTCCATATAAGGAATAATTGGCTATCCATTATGATACAATATATGACAGCGCGTCAGCGTTACGTGCAATGGGACCGCGCGTTGAAAATTGCGGCGCGGTATAGATGTACACACACATCTGACGCGCAAGTCTTTACTTGAATGGGAATGCTTTATGTTTGAATAGGGGTGTACGTTTTTACAATGATGATGTCTCTTGCTTTTTGACAAATAATTGACTTCATTCTTGATTATAAAATGTCTCAAATTTTCGACTTAGAATGAGAATAAAAGATAAAATGTATTGTTTTGCATGTCATCTATCGTCTCATAATGGATGGGTGTACATTATTTTTTCGTAATGGGCACCCCTTATCTTTTATTCTTTAACTATATAACATATCAATTAAAACGGCAAAGCTTTACTCCTACTGACCGAAATGAATTTATTGTGTATAAATAATACAATAAACGCAACTTTAGTTATCTACAAGACTATACTTTGATCAACACCAAATAGGCGGGCCTCTTCACATCGTGAATTGATACAGATAAGCGCGCGCGTAGCTGGACACAGCATGACTGCAGGAGACACAGCGCGCGTTGCACATGTGACTCGCGCATCGGTATCTACGGCGCGCGTGATGTAACTGGGATTATGTGTACTTGCGGATGAATAAAAGCCTCATAATTCCCGCCTATTTAGTGTTGATCAAAGTATAGAAAGGAAAACAACGACACTAATTTACATTACTTGAAAAACAAAGATAACCTTACCTGTTGGTATAAACATCCATTTGCTTCAGAGATTTGTGGATGAAGAGATATTTTAACCTAAAGAAAATGAATTAAATAAATAAAAGTGCATTAATTACTCTACATAGGAGATATATAACTTGAAAGTCGGTTTATAAAAGCAAATATTGAAAACGTCTTATACATTTGTTAGCATTAAGTGACACAAATCTTTGTCCAAATAAACATTTAATATCACAACGACTTTGTAAGAACTATTTGTCATCTTAAAACTAGCTGCATCTGAAATAAGTAAAGTATAATTGGCTTCTCAGTGTTCTGGGCTTGTTTAAACATGATGGAAATAATTTTGAAAATAATTCAAAATATTATTGTTATTTAAACTTTTCATGTTTTTACAATTAGATTGTAGTCGTTAAATTATAAGTTTGAAAATGAGTTTGTACTTATAATCCTCGTTTTAGCCTTGGGTTAATTTTGTTGTGTAGAACCCATGAGAATTAAACAATATTTTCTGGCACTTTTTCTGATACACGATCCTCTCTACGCGGAAATCAATTGAATACGCCAAAGTAAGAAAACCCCAACTCCAATAGCTCCCTTTTGTTAAGATCTGTAAAATATAAATGCTTACAAATCTCTGAAAATACTTTCAAATCACTAAAAAACATTTGAGTGTCTACATCCCTATCATAGTCTCATATTTGACCTTGTAGTTGACTTTTTTTAGACATTGTTAGATAATTTTTATAGTATAATAACTGCAGTGGATAACTCATGGAGTTATGGTTTTCTTGTAATGGCTGTTTAAATATAGCAACTATGTACTATAACAATTATCTAACAATGTCTAAAAAAAGTTAACTACAAGGTCAAATGTGACACTTTGACTAGGATATTGACATGGAAATGCTATTTCAGTGATGTAAAAGAATTTTCAGAGATTTGTATGCATTTATATTGTATAAGTATAATTAACAGAAGGGAGCTATTGGAGTTGGGGTTTTCTTACTCTGGCGAATTCAATTCCTGAGAAAACTAATAGAATGTTGTTCTCTACTTACACCGTGTAACACTGTCACAACAAAGTTCCCAATGACAAGGCACAAATAAGCAAGCAACCGGGCGTAATGATTCTCTGTCATCAACCCCGACAGCTTCTTTAAAAGGTTTGGTGAAATAGAATATTCTTCCGCGTGTGAAAAAAGTAGTAAAATAAAATGTATACAAAAGCCAAACAATGTCGCAAATAAAGTGACGGCACACCTGTTAAATAAAGGAGAGGAAATATTTGGGATGTTAGTAATTGAATTTGCAGAAATCTATAATTGAATTGACGGTTTTATTACATTGTAGTGGAGATCAAGTTTGGTTTCATATTAGAACATACTATAATAACTTATTTATTGTTATACAACATAACAAATGTATTGTTTGCCTGTAGTTTCTCATTATATTCCAGAATATTGCATAAGAATAAAGTTCAAAATATAAGCAACTTATTTAAATTTAAGCTTTTAGTTATTTAATTCTCATTTTGAGCGTTTATGTACCAACACACACACAAAAACATTAAATAAGGGCTTGAATCCAAATTGGTGGTACATTTTGATAGACATTTTAACATCTTTTCCAAGTGTATGGCAACATATTTTGTATATGGCTTCATTTCTTTGTATTTATCTGACGATCTCAACACTGGTTTTACATACCTTTTCATTTTAGAATGATGTGCTTCATCCTTCATCTGGCAACCCAGATTCGAGGTCAGTGACCTTATTGCCACTTGACCTCAAAACCCAGTCATAGACTCTTGGCAGTTTATGGCGGCCCCGTCTCTGTTGAGTGATGGTTGATTAACTCTGATATATATGGCCTCCTTCACACCACGTTGAAAGTACTAAGGCTCCCGGTCCAAAATTTTGACTTCCTCCAGGCCGACAGTGTGTCCCGGGGATTCAATGTGTAGGTGCTGGGAGACCTCCGACGAGGTGGAGCTAGGACACCGGTGTTCTAAAAATCTAGTTGTTAGAGATAGTTCTGTTCCACCAATGTAGCTTTCATTGCAAGGTCCCCTGTGAGTTTGTCCTTGACAAGGGATATAGTACACTGGACCGGTGATGTCCTTTTTCTCAGTTTCATCTTTCGGTGAAACTAGTAACTGTCTTAGTGTCTGTGTGGGTTTGAAACAAACACGCACTCAATATTGGCCAAACATTCTGCGTAAGGCCTCAGAAGTGCCATTAATGTAAGGCAGAACAATGTTTCCACGTCTCTCCGTAATTACATCCTGTTTATTGGATGATTTAGTCTCTTTGGTCTTATTTGATTATCAAATGTCCACTTAGGGTAGCCACATTTGATTAGCGCATTGGAAGTTAATATGTGACTTTTATTCCTCAATGTCCTGATAATCAGTAATAACACAATTTGCTCTGTGATGTAAAGTTCTTATCACACCAAGTTTATAATGTATATCGGATCGAATAAAAATTCAGATATTGATCGGTGTGAGTAGGCTTGCGAAAAATTGTAACTTTCAAGCTGCTGTCAGCTTGAATAACAATGTAGGTATCTAAAAACGCAAGTGATGGGTCCTCCTCTCCTTTGATGGTAAATTTAATGTCAGAGTCCAGTGAATTCAAGCGATCTTTAAACTCCTGAGCATATTCCTTCTTTAATTTGGTATGGGTGTCATCTACGTAACGATACCACCATAAAGGTGGATGGGGGCAAAGGAAATGGCACGTAGTTCTAAATAATTCAAATATAAAGGTTACACACAATTGGTGAAACCGGTGATCCCATCACCGCTCCATGAATTTGCTGGTAAAAACTCCACCGTAAACAAAATAAGTGCATTTCAAGAATACCTCGAGGAGTTTAACAACATACTTTGCAGATAAATTGGTTTGATCAGGGGGGGGGGGGGGGGGAGGACATGACGTCATGAGATTTTGAAACTCCCATTCAAAAAACTTGAATTTTAACTAACGCTCAAAAATTTCATTTTATGCCCTTAATTAGTGTATAAACATATGCTGATTCCAAAACCGTTGGGGTTGGAACTTCAACCCCAGAAAACTAAAAAGATATTCTGAATGTTTTGAAGAACTACATCTCTAGTTATTTACGCATTTAAATATACGGGCGATACCACGGATGAATACGAATCAAATCTGAGTAAACAGTCTGGGTAAACAGGCAATTTATTACGCAGCCACCCTCCTCTGGGTTTGATCACTTAAAGAAGAGTCAAAGCGAGATTGAATAATGGGTAAGGCTTTATCAACTGGCACTGAAGTGAAAAAGAGCAGTAACGTCGTAGGATCTCAGTTCTTCGTCGTCTTCAATTCTTTCAGATTTTATGAGTTCAGCAAAGCTTTGGGAATTGGCGACATGGTGAACAGATTTCCCAGATATATGGGGCCGCCATAAACTGCCAAGAGTCTACGACTCGATTTTGAGGCCAAGTGTCAAGGTCACTGACCTCGAATCTAGGTTGCCAGTCTTAACTCCAAATGACATGGATGAAGGATGAAGCACATCACCCGGAAATCTGAGGTATGTAAAACGAGTGTTGAGATCGTCAGATAAATACAAAGAATGATTTCACACCAACACAGACGAACTTTTATTCTCGTTTTATATATGGCGTGTTTTGAAAACAAATTTTCTGGTTGCTATGCTGACCGAACAAGACTCTAATTTGCTTTATTGGAGCCATAACGAAAGACGTCAGAGAGTTCATACGTATAATATTTAGGGTATGCATGAGAGCAATTCACACTAAATAATTTTTCTTCTTTTTTGATTGGTTCCAGGGAGCAACCAACCAAGACGTTTTGTGTCGTATAATTCAAAAGCAAAATCGTTATTTTTAAATAAGTTTGTCAAAATTCAATCAATTTGAACATTGTTCAGTTACCATAGTCGAAAAAGCATCAACAGTGTAATTAGCAACCCCTTTTCTGACTTATCCCCCTTTTTAAGCCATTTAAAACCAATTAATTCTAAAGTATTAGTATAATAACAAAGATTTTGTGATCAAAAAAATTGCTAAATGTGTAGGCTACTTGCATTGAAATTTATCACGATGTTTTGAAGGATTTTTGGACGATTGTTTGCAACTTGAAATTTTGTACCAAAATAAGTTGCGAGTCAATGTCCGATGCGCTCCAGATAGTTTTAGGAACTTTTCGTGACGTACTTCCGAAGCATCGAGACATCGTCAGCCTCAAGACATTATCACGACATCCCGTAAGAGCATCAATATTGTTGTTTGTTAATTTACTACACATCGATGAAGCTTTCAAGGTGCACTCGCGATGCATTTTCGATGCATTTGCAATGTATCACTAGTGCATCGCCGTCGTATCCAGAGCATACTGGGGTCGATTTCACTAACGTTAAAATGCATCGTTAATCCGTCGTAAGACCCATCGTTAGCTACGACCACCTCTTGACCGCACGCAACGTTAACAAAAGGTTCGATTGTTCTAATGCATAATTCATATACCTTACGATGCGGTGAACACTTCCGAAGGGTTTTCACGTCTTTTTGAAATCTAGTTGTAGCTAAGAGCTGAACCCTTCGTTAGCTACGATGCATCATAATGTTAGTGAAATCGACCCCAGAGGCCAAATCAATCAAATGATCAATTTACAATGTACTTGCATGTCATGACATGCATACCCCATGAAGGAGTCTATTCGTACAGCGGACAAATGACTTAACGTGACTTCCGAACCACGGAGCAAGTAAAGTAAAGTTTCTTGCCCAAGGAAACAAGGAGCAAAAAAAAAAATGCCGCGCCCGGGGCTCGAACCCACAACCTCTGTATTACGAGACCCGTGCTCTAACCGCTCGGCCACGGTCACAAATATTTGTATACATATTATTTTAGTACGTATTGTACTAAATTTAGAATAAATACATTAGAATCAATGTTACTTGTAGCATGTATCAAATATTTGGTAGTTCATAATAAATATAAATCGTCATTAAAAACAAATTGTTAGTATCTTTATAGGTTGTCTAAAATATCCTTTAAAATCACATTCTGAGAAGTCGTGTAAACAAAAGAGCAGAATGAGTATATGGCTTGCTCATATAATATCTCTAATGGTTTGCGCAGTCTCTCTAAGACATCAATTACACCAATAAGTATAATAAAAGACAAAGGTTTCTGAACGAGGAATAATGGTTCGTAATTTTATTGAAACGAAAATCGCAAATCGCAACTTTCCTCGTTAAGAGTAAATTTTGCTGTAGTATACATTTTTATTAACAACATATCAGAGGTTAGGGGCAACCTACTTTTGTGTGAATCTGTTGGCAAGGGGCAGCCTTCAGAAAGGCTCTTTTCAGAGCCACCACAATTTCAAAGAGGTGATCTGCTTTTAATACTGTTGGCAAGGGGCAACCTTCAGTGAATGGCTCATGCGAGTCATCAGTGGGAAGTGACGGCCCACATGTCTTTATAATAATATTTGTCCTGAAGAAGTCAAAGCTACTCCTGACGAAAGCTTGACAGTTCAAAACTTGTCCGACGGCGAACCCGTTAAAATCTACCAATTGTTAAATATCTCTCATGGTTTGCGCAGTCTCTCAATAAAGGTCAGATTATACTTTTTTTGAGCTACCAAACATTTTGTGTAACAAGTCTTTGTTATCTTATAATCTAGTAATATAATTCCAATGCATCATCTAATCAATAACGGATAATTGGTGTTCAAGTGACCAAACATTTTCACCAAATTTGTTTGGTGAAAATGTTTGGTAGTTTATAGCACCAATTATCCGTTATTGATTAGTAGATGCATTGGAATTACATACTAGATTATAAGATAACAAAGACTTGTTACACAAAATATTTGGTAGCTCAAAAAGGACTATGGTTTCAGCTTAAGTATAATAAAAGACAAAGGTTTCTGAACGAGGAATAATGGTTCGTAATTTTATTGAAACGAAAATCGCAATTTGACTTTTCCTCGTTAAGAGTAAATTTTGCTGTAGTATACATTTTTATTCCAAAATCTAATCGATTTACTTATATATAATGGCTCAATGGAGCAACCACTAATAGCTTTTATAAAGCTCTTGTTAATGTCGAGTGTTTTCTTCTTCGACAAAAGCTGATCATTCCTTTTTAAATCGATATCCAAACTAAAAAAGTAGATATGATTTTATTTTTTATTGACGCCATCTTCTGTAAAAAGTCAAAGTATAAAAAGGTAAGAGGCCATTAACGTAATTCGTTTACCTCTCAAGAAATGCATGACACCGAAAACATATTAACCTGTTTTCGAAGTCAATAAGTATTATAAGATATAAACATTTTTGAGTGCATTGAAAATGCGGGGCTTTCCACTTAAAAAAGACGAAGAAAAAATGACACATTAACGTCATATGATATTCTTTTCATGTTTCCAAATGTTCGACATTTACACACATGCCTATAGAACAGATTTTTCTCCGAATTGAGGTCTCAAAAAATGCTTTTTTCCCCATAAAATTATAAAAGTAGTTTGACAACTTTTAAAAGAAATGACAGTTTTGAGCCATTTTCATTGAAAATTGGGTCTTCGGAACTGAAGTAACCTTGAAATGGGAATCATGGGGGACTGGGAGAGGAGGCTTGAAAAGGGGGTCTTGAGCGCGGCACATACCCGTCCCTTGCATCAATGTAAGTGACCCCCGGGTTCGGTCAAAACTACTGGGAAAGGCACGTCGCGATTGGTTGGATTGAATTTAACTTTTGCTGTACAACAAATTTATACTTACCTCTCAACAATAATAGTCAAAGCAGTTGATGTAAATACAAAAAGCAGACAGGCACAGAATACGTTGGATTTGAATGCATCGTCACGAAATTGAGAAAACTGGGTTGCAATGAAAACAAGTGAAGATAACGACACAATATATATAGATAAAAAGTGCATACTATGTCCTCATGATACTATAGTACTGTGTAAATAGTGTATGTGGTCACCTAAAAGCATCTTTCAGGGGTAGGAGCACCAGAACATGTCGTCATCATATAATCTGCTTGTGTAATATACAGTGTGTCCCAGAATAAACCTTAGAATCTTTGCGTGCAATTTTTATGAATTTAACGGATAGTTCGAAAGTATATTAAGGTTGCATTTTATAGCCCATGATTTGAACTTTTAGATGCCGTTTGTTTCATTTCAATCGGTAGTGTACAACAAAAGTTATGCTTTGTCAAATAATTGAATGTAAAATTCTCTGGTCCAATTTCACGAGTTTTTAAGTTCCCTTGAATGAAGCTCTATTGAGTATTGTCATTGATCCGTAACAACGCACATACTTTCTTTTATCTATGCTGAAAACATGAACATATTTGATGTAAAAATAAGACAGATATGATAAGTTTTCCAAGGTGACTCATTTTTATTCCATTCAGAAACACCCTTACTTTATGACCAATAATCATGAAATTGGACCAGACAAAAATCCACCCAAAAGTTTGATACAACA
>JXSR01S002270.1:182014-198639 GCA_000969725.1 Ophiothrix spiculata
CCCTGTACAATAACATAACTTACGAGCGAGACATTGTCCGTTATTTTACGGATATCTTTAAAATTGTCCATTAAGATTACGAAATCTCCAATTACATCCCTTTTTTTTTACAGTGTAAGGCTTTCGCACATAATGTAGTTCTATGGCAAACTTTAAGATAATTTCGTATTTCAGGAACCCTTTTATTTTTTAGGAAACTTCCAGATTTGACATCGGAATATGACAAAGGTTATAAGTTGCCGTTTAGCAGAATCTGACATACAATGAGAAATATTGCTTTTCATATTCAACTGGATTAAGCGAATTTGACAGAAATGACGAATCAGTATAGCTTCATTATTTACTGTTGCTGTAATTTGATCTCAAAATCTTGATTTGCTTTTTATCTTATTGTCAAGATATGAAACACCGGATGCAATTATCTTTATTTGCGCTCCTTCTTGTTGAACAAATTACTAGCATATAATTGGCTCAAAGTTGAGACAGACTGCATATTTTAAAGCGAATCTTGATCTTTTTAATGTCAAGAAGTGAAATCGTATTATATGAAAAGGAAGGGTGCAATTATCTTTTTTGTATTTTTCCTCTAGTAAATCACTAGCATATTATCGGCTCTTACACTATCTAATATTTTTGGTACGCAACTTCAACTTCAACTTCAACTTTATTATTTCCATATAAAACAATACATATAAATGACAGACAAATAAAATCTTATGGAGGAGACGGCTGGAAGGCCAATGAGGCCCGTTAAATAGCCGACCCCTATAACACAACATAAATCAAACAGTAAGGACATCTTTAGTTTTGTTTCAGTTTTATTTTTTTTACCACTTTCAAAAAGACTTTAAAAACTCATTTATTTAAACTTGCTTATGTTGATTAATTCCTGTGGTTTCCATGCATGTTTTTGTTTATATTTTTCATTATGCTTTGTACATTTATGTTGTTATTTTTGTATCTGCGCCTCGGAATAGGATTGTCTAGATAGATGGCGCATTATAAATGCCTTATTACTATTATAAGAACATCAAAAACAAAATATTGTAATTTCATTGGAGGGAAAACCTTGAAGAGCTATGCTCGTAAATGTTATCATTAAAGGTAAGGACTAGGCCTAGGTTTTACTGACCCTCCGATCTTGGATCTTGTACTCAATTCATAAAGTTTTTATGTCTTCTGATCACTAAACTGAACTGAAAAAAACAAAAACCCAAAGCAAAATGTATTTAATGTTGGTTGACTTTCCAGTCTTGAATCACCTTACACTAAAACTGGATCGATGGAACTTGTCGGTGTAAGCTTACTTAATACATTTGCAAATGTATTAAGTAAGCTTACACCGACAAGTTTATTGTCTAGCATCTACTCACCGATAAATATTTGCACAATAAAACGAGTAGATCATTAAGAGTGAACTATTCATAATAATAAACGGTTCACTCTTTCCTAGGGTGAATTACTATCACTCTTTCTTGAGAGTGAACTTCACTCTAAAAGATTGGTCACTCATATGGCTCTTTCTAAGAGTGAAATTTCACTCTTTTAGAGTGGGTTTTCACTCTTTCACAATAAGAGTGTAAAGCGAGAGAAACATGAAACAGGACACCTGATAGTGCACATCCTTTTTATATGTAAGCTTTGAACGACTCGATAGTTTAAGGCTAAGAAGACTAGTTGAGAACTCCTGGTTTAAGAAGATTAAGCCTTTCCAAGAAACAAAAAAAAAATATTTGAAAACCTGCTTCAATGGTAAAGATGTACGAATCAAGATACAATAATAACTATTGAACTTTGTAAACAGTAATAATCCACGGTAATGACACGTTGGTAATATCAACATCATCTTCTTACATGCGTTTCCTATTTACCATTTTTAAAATTAGAAAATGTAACAGATGAACCTGTTTTTTCCAAAGACTGTATACAACCTTTATAAACAAAGTTCGTCATTATGGACGAAAAAATAAAGAATACTCTATTCTTAATACTCAAATACAGTGTTGAAGTGCAACTATCGATTATAATTATTGTCAATATTAGCTTCAGGAGAAAATAAGATTTCATCTTCTCGGAAAAGTTGAAACGTCTTTACTCATCCTATCAATCAGCAAGATCAAGTAGCTGGGATATCAGATTGGGGTGATTTTTTATACGTCTATCGAGTAACCTTTCTATTGCGACTTACGAGTAATAAGACATTGGGACGAGACCTGCCAGAAGCATTTATCTTGCTGAAAATGTTGGCTAAAAATGATGTATTCTGATCTAAAATTAGCAGTTTCTTGAGATGAAAGGTGACATTAAATTATGGAAACAAATAGTACAGTTCAGCACCTAATTCCAGAACTAATTCAAAAACTTTTAAGGGCCTGTGTTTATTGTAACAGTGCACTTTTGTCAAACAATTAATAAATGAACCCATCAAACAGCAATGTGCTTACCAGCACTTGCCATTTTTTATGAATTCGGCCTATTGATGTAATGCAGCAGATACGCTTTATGTTTTCCTTAAAGGTTGATGCACAATTCTGAAAAATAAAGTTCGTTATTTGATGGAACATGCTATATATCCTTTACACCAAGACATATAGAACTACAAAACTATCGATTATGATTATTGTCAATATTAGCTTCAGGAGAAAATAAGATTTCAACTTCTTGGAAAACGTGAAGCTTCTTTACTTTATACCATCAATCAACAAGATGTAGGATATTAGAATAAGATGATTTTCCGTAATTTTATCGGGCGACCTTTCCATTTTAAGTAGCGAGACATGGCGAAGAAGTATGTGCCAGGAGCATTTTTTGGGTAAATGTTAAATACGAAAACCAACCACATGAATTTGATTCAAATATGAAAGCTGACAGTATACACATGTATATACAGGCTATGTTTTATGAGAAAAGTGCCCATGTTAGTTTACAAAAAATTACAATTCATGCATGGTTTGCTAAATCCATCAAAAACATGGCATGTGATATTCAAAAATAACAAATGCATGCCATACATTGCTGAAATTTGATCTTGAAATTAGATAAGTTCTCTTTCTTGTTAATGAATAGATAATAGTACAGAAATATGATATAGAAAATCGGAGAGGCAATATAAGTCTCGGACCACCCTGGATAACCAAATAAACAAACCCTTGCCACTACACGCGAAGGTGTAGGAACTTGAATGCTTGCGTAATTAGGGGCGCACCATTTGATTCTCAGGGGGGGGGGAAGTTTTTTGAAAAAAAAAACAACTTCGCAGACGAAGGCGGCGAAACAAAAAATCTTGACCCAAAGATGAGCAAGAAAAAAGAAACTTAACCCAACTACTTCAAGGTAAAGAAAAACATAAAAAACGCAATAAAAAAAATTTGCCGCCGAAGGCGGCGAAAAAAAAAATCTCGCCGCCTTCGGCGGCTAAAAAAACCAACTTGACTCGACCCCAACTTCCATGCTCCCCTAAAAATTAAATGGTGCGCCCCTTAGAAAAATCAGCCCTGGATCATAGATAGGTCTCCAGTGTCAGGCCAAGGTTTTTTGAATCCGCTAATTCTTCACCTTAACATTTTTCTCTGTTATGCTTGTTACGCAGTCTGATATCCTATTTTACAATCTTGAACGTAAGAGTTTAATATATATATCATATATATTGTGGAGTCAGTCCTGTAAGTTTATGAATTATGTAGCAATGGCGTACGTATTACTAATTTATTTATGTTATCAGGGTCTTCTGAAGGAAAAAGAAATTGGTGCCGCCCCTCAGTGGTAAAGTGGTGCGGCATGTGGCCCCTTAGTTACCAAAAATAACATGAATAAAGAAACAACTAAGCCAAGAAGACAATAGTTACTAAAAACGAATTTGTATAGTACTATTTTTGGTTATTATTGCTAGGACTACAATAAAACATATTATTATTGTCATTTTGTTGCATGTCCAAACACTAACATTGTTCATTTATTGTGAAAATTATCGTATAAGAGTTTTCTGAATAAAACGCCTTCATTTTTAGAATATTTGACATCGAGATACGACAAAGAATACAGTTTGGTACGAACTATGTCAGCAGAATCTGAGAAATACAGACTCCCAAAAAAGTATCGCCTCACCTCGAAAAAATGGCTTGTACGCAAATGTAATTTGAAGATTATGTGTACAAGCTTTGGAATTTCAGCTTTCTTTTGACACCCTATTTCTGACAATTGACTGAAAAGGAATGAAATTTTAAACCCCTCGAGGTCAATTAAAAAAGTTGCAAATTTCATTTTTCGCACAGTACAAAATGTGGCAATAAAATGCAATGGCGTTATTTACGCGTCAGTTAATGAAATTAATACCACCACTTTTTTTTATCCTGCTACAATCATGATAATAGTGTCTAGTTTGCTCGATCCAATAGATAAAGGGATTAACCACGTTAATTCAAGTGTCTGACATCCTTTACAATGGGATCCTGGCATGCCATCAAAAGGTCCGCACTAAATTTCATCATGTTTTGAGTTGATTTATCTTCAGCTCTGCAAGCTATAGGTCTGAGAATTGTTGATTTCCTCATTTATTAGCAAAATAATCGACGAAAATCAGACTTTTATAGCGATTTTTTGAAAAAGTGGCCATTTTGCCAAAACTCAATTTTTTTCGGTCTGGTAATACTTTGTGACGTCATAATTACGTAACGCTTTGACCGATTTTCATTATCTTGGTATCATTGGAAAGAGGAGACCATACCCTATACTATAGTACCAAACAATATAACTTTGGGAGTCCCAATTTCAAAATCATAGGGGTGGTGGTAACCCCCCCCCCCCTCAGGAAGACGTGTTACAAAAACAGGATCACGAAGACGAGGATTAAATATCGAGAACCATAGCTCGAGAACTATCTTAAGGAATACAGTATTATTGGACTGAAGTATTACCCAGATATGATTTGGGTTTTATATTATATATGATCACAGATATTTATATCCATTTTTATGCGGCCAAGGATATAATCCCGGGGATATAATATCATGAAAACGAATGTGATGAAATGATTCGATTCAAGGGCAAGAAAATATTGTATCATAAGTAATCGATTATATAGCTTCCTACGATATGTATTACAACAAAGTGTCTAGTTTGCCCCAAGCGTAGTAATGATAGAAAGGATGGGATTTACCACAATGATTAAAGCAATACTATAAGATTTTGATCAAAATGGTTTATAATAAAAACATCATAAAATGGAGGAATGTGACTCTCTAAAAGCGTTTTCAAGTGGATTTTGTGAAAAAAATGGTTTTGCCACCAAAAAATGGATAAAAAGCACATGCATGCTCTCCTATACTAATACACGCGGAATTAAATTCGGGATCCCGAAATTAATTCAACAAATGGCCTTAACAGAAAAAGTAAGCATCATATTTACCAAAAATAAACCCAATTAGCCAAAAAAAAAAAGTCATGGGTGACAGGGGGCGCTTAATTTTTAACACTTTATAGTATTGCTTTAAGTGTCTCACAACTTTCGCTAGAATAATGTCATCAAGGGGTCTATACTTAAGTTCATCATGCTTTGATATGATTTTATCTTTAGCTATACTAACTGATTATGTCTGCAGAAGGATAAACTGTCATATGAATGCCATATATCTCGTTCTGCCTTTGAAAAAAAAATCATTTACCTTTTACAACATGAATTACATTTACAATGGTCAATGTCTCAAACGTTTCCTACATTTTGGCTACATTTCGGCATTTTAAAACAAAACTAACTAAACTACCAGGCCCATTTTCATGAAACACCGCTAACTCTAGTTGGCTGCTAACCTATTGTATACCTGTCAACATTTGACAAGTTGACAAAGAGTTACCAGCCAACTACAGTTAGCGGTGTTTCATGAATATAGGCCCAGGATAATTCGAATCAAAGTAGTGCAAATATGAGCAGGAACTAGCAGTTTTTGTATTTACTTGTCTCAAATTTGAGCGATGTCTGTAGGCGACTCTGTGAATTTAAGTAGATCTAAATTTAACTTTTATGTGAAATGGACTAGGTACTGGTTAGTCAATAAGAATGAATCTGTCTCTGTCTACCATGTTACAGGGCTTACATATTCCCTAGAGAAAAGCACTACTCCACTACAAACAGAGATACACGCACTACATCAGTTCAACGTTGTTTTCATAAAAGCGTTTTAAATCAAAGTGCCAATGTTACTGTGAGTAGAAGAGGAAAGATAAATTTGATTTTTGTGATGAGACTTCAATATTACGCCCTGAACATAACTATATGTCTTTAAGATCTAAGGTACAATGTAAATCAATTTTGCATTTGGACTATAGTAAGTATAATATAAAGGTATTTTCTCCGCAATCGTGTTAAGGCTTTTATCTGTTGATGTATAAAGCTAGGCGGAGTCGCCTATAAGTATATGTATTATTTTTTTAATAGGGAACCCCATACAGTATTCTTCAAGTGATTTTTAGGATTAAGCTTTGCATACACTGTTAGAACGTTGGGCAAATAATTTACCCAACGTTGGTTCAACCATGAACAACCCAACTTCTGGGTAAATAATTACCAACGTTGCGTACAATGTTGGCTAATTACCTAACTGTTGGGTAAAAGTTGTTGCTAATTACCCAAATATTGGGTAAAATTTCACCAACAGTTGGTTAATATTATTTACCCAACAATTGGGTTGTTCATAGTTTAACCAACGCTAAATAATTGCCAACAGTGTAACAGTGTATTGATATTGCTTTAAGTTTGATTTTTTCTTATATCAAAGAAATTTATTTTGCTATCTTTTTATTCCCAAATATGTGATTACAACGAATTGTTGATGAAAGAATGAAAAAGTGAGAATCGTGATGAGCTGATATAACTCAAGGAATAAGTAAATATTGGGCCGTATGCATAAAAAATAAGTAAATACTTCAAGTAAGAAGTAAAAGTAAAAGTAAAGTAAAAGTAAGAGTAAGAGTATTTACTTGGTTTGATATGCATAATCTTTTACTTTTACTGCAAAGTAAATACTACACTTTGGTAGTATTTACTTATTCAGTGGATCAACATCAGTCTATTTATAAAACAATCATCCACTCAAATATCCTTCAGAATTGCATTATAGCTGTATTGGTATTGATTTCTTTTGTTTGCCGCGCCAAGATATGAACTATCGACCTGTCTCCCGCGACCTATCCTGTTAGGCAACTTACACAGATTTTGCATGGATTGGACACGCTAGTTTACATGTAAGTTGTAACTGTTATCATGGTTATACTACGGATTCTGCCCTGTGAAGGCCAAATTATTTATCGACCAACATATCAAATAGTAGTTCATTTTTAATCAAGAAACTCTTGCTTATTTTATAAAGAGGAAATGTGGGTGAAATCCAATAAAGAAAAACTTTTAAAAAATCCCTTGTTACCATGGTTACTGACCAATTCTCATATTTCTCAAATAAATAAAACATGAGTATGTGACCTTACAGCAATCTGTCCTTTGATTCTTATTTTCATGATGATGCCTCCTCTGTATAGTTTCAATAAATGACCACACCTAACCATCATTCCTAATAGTGTATTACTGTTGACAAAATAGGATCAGTTGTATTCTGACATAATTGTGATCAAACAAAATGATCTGCCATCTTGGGTACGTTTCCTCATAAATTTTACACCGATCATGATAAATTGTATTTTAAGGAACCATTCTTAGCTGGTACACCTTCTGCTCTCTGTTTGGAAGCTGCATAAATTTGTTTTATTACGTTAAAATAATACTAGTAAACACTCAAGGTAGCTCTTTAGGTACCTTGAAGTTTGCAAGTATTTACTAGGTAAACTCTAGTAAATACTTGTTTTTATGCATATCATTGGAAGTATTTACTACTTTTCGAGTAAAAGGTGCATGAGTAAATACTATGAGTAAAAGTTAGAGTAAATAGTATTTACTACACTTTATGCATACATATGGTAGTAAATACTTGAAATTTCAAGTAAATAGTATTTACTACTTTTTATGCATACGGCCCATTATATCAGTGGTAATCAACTTATAGCTTCCTACGATATGTAAGAAGAAATGCATGCATTACACCGATATTATTTTCATACTAGTGTTCCTATCTAGTCTGTTTTGGATTAGTTTCTAGTTTGCCCCCAAGCGGAGATATGATAGGTAGGGTGGGATTTACCATATTGATCTAGTGTCCTTTGCTATAGGCACATGGCATCATGAGCTCAATACTAAATTTCATCATATTTTGATATGAATTTCATCTTCAGCTATGCAAACTGAGTATTCCGTGGTGCCACTCAGAATTAATCTTGTAGCAAATGAAAACAACAAGGATTTAGGGAAGTTTTGAAAAGCGAAACTACGATCCTATAGGATCCTAGAGTATCAAAACAGGTAATTTTAATAGCTTATGTTTTTTCACAGGCAATCCTGTGGCCTCTCTTAGGGTAAATTTAGATTAACTACCCATTTTATGCTCATTTGCATCATATTTCAACAGTTATTGCGGTCAAAATATGTGTTTTTTTCCTTGTTCTTGCTTGGGGTGATTTATGTCCACATCACTGTCTATCATGATATATTTTATATCAGTGTCCGTGCTTAAGGTACCTTTTTACCTCAACATCCTTGTTTAGGGTATATGTAACAACTCTCTAAAATACCCTAAGCTAGGATTCCTGATATGATATCAGGAATCCTAGCTATGATATCAGGAATCCTAGCTTAGGGTATTTTAGAGAGTCATTTCACACGCATGTTTCAAAATTTGCAAGTTCCACAGATGAGTGATACCCGGGCTGGGTCCCGGGGGAGGGGCACTGACCTAGAGAGGTGATACGGTTATGTATCCCTTTTCACCCCTCCTTGCCGCTCCCTAGACCCCAATTTCAAGCACAATCCTTAGTCCACAAGCCCTATTTTTTTAAACCTTCCAGTTCCCTAGCCTCATTTTTTGGAATTTAGTTCCCAAGACCCCCATTTCAAGAACAATTTGGGAAATTTTTGCTTTTACTATTTTAGAGCCCAAATGTATCCCAAAAATTAGTTCTCAAGGGCCATTTGTGGGTCACTTCAGTTCTCTAGACCCCCTTTTCAGAGCCAATATTCCGTTCCCAAGCCTATAGGATTTCGGATATCGGGGCCGCACAACCCTACCAAAACCAAAGTTGGATGCCCCTCCCCGGTTTTGGGGGGGGGGGGGGGGCTGAGTACGTCTGATAGATTCGAAAGCAAAATAGTAATAGGAATGACACAGACACATTACTGCATTCGGGTAGAGGTTAGTTTTATTTTACGATAGTGATAACATGAACAAATCCACACACATTTGTTATCTGCCATATCAAAAGGTACCTTAAAGTCGGCATAGCAAATTACTTGATGCCATTGAAGCTGAGCTTTATCAAAAATCACGTCCAAGGGCGAATTTCTAATTTCATCAGAAACGTTGTTTTTGAAATGTGTTCTATCATATCAATCAGGTTCCAACATCCAAAACACAAGAAACATGTGTTAAAGATCAATGTAAAAAAATCCTCTCGCCATTAGGTTTTACTAAGTATAAAAACTTAAAGGGACTAGCCTAGATTCAACCTAGAATTAAAAACTTATGGAAATGCTCTAAATAAAGCTTAAAAGTATAGTAAAATCCAAAAGATTGCAAAAACTCACACAAATGGCTCAAATTGGAAAGAATTAATTTGCAATATATCGTTCTTTGATGGTGGTGTGGCTATCCTGTGTTTCCTAAATCCTAAATTTGTACCTAAGATGGATTTACAAGATAAAAGATCAAACAAAGCTGCTGGAGATGATATTAAAAGAGAAACAATTTCATCAATTTGTCTGGCCATCACGGTTGTAGAAACAAGAAACTTTTTAAGTTTTCAAACTAGAAACACTGTTTCGCACCACTTTTTTGCGCCAGCGTAAAAAATCAAAGTAGGTAAAGAATTGCAATTTTCTCCAATATTCCTCAAAATCATGGAAAACTGCTTGTAGGTTATATTACTATAAACATGTTCTATCAATTCAAGTAAAAGATATATGTTGGTAAAATAAAAGTGGGAAAATCTAGGCCAGTCCATTTAAAACTCGATATTCTCAGAACTATAGTTTTCCGAATCAGCGGGTCACAAGGTATAATTTTTCCTTACACTTGATTTTGAGATATTTTCTAGTCTACAATGATCTGTCTGGATCAGATAATTTTTCAAAAGGTATTTTGAATTAACAGCATAGCCTATACTTTCCTTTCCTTGTTATGCTGTCAAAGCATAAATAAAGATTGATGCGACAGTGATGTGGGCAGATGATAAGGTTTCCGCGTTACAAATGTCAAATTCTACGTTTCCCCACTTTATAAATTGTCCGGCTAATGAAAAAGACTCAATATTCTTGAAAAAAAAAACCCGTCACAAATAATGTAAATAATGTTGTTATATTCCTTCTGGAAGGCTAAGCCTTTTGTATGCGCCACATGCCGATCGTCGTGCAGGGGAAACCTCGTGATCGCCGACTCATGCAAACGCATATGATTTTGAGCCTACGCACGGGCCACGCTAGTTGATCTGGTGTGAAAGGAATCTTAGTCCCCCTGAAATGGTAGTCCGCCTTCCATAGACCATAACGGAGTAAAGCGTGAAACTAATGTGGCGTGAGAGTTGTTAGCCTATACTTTACTGTACAACCCGGACAATAAGAACGGGTGACTTACATTCCTGCTATAACGGCATGATCTTTAGATGACCCTTGACTTGTCAGGTCACTTTGAAATAACTATCAATATAACGGGTGTTTTCCAACGATCAAATTGACTATTGCAGTCCAAGGTCTTTCCTTGTCAAATTGACCTCTAGATGACCTTTGACCTGTCGGGTCACTGCAAATCTTCAAACAATTTAATATTATAATATGGGGTTGGCCAAAGATCATGTTGACAAAAAATTGCAGCACAGAGTAACAGAGATGACACTGAACTCAAAACATGGCTCCAATTACGTAACGTGTAACGTAATATGTGGACAAAAACGAGAACACACGATGAAGAATGCTGCACACCTTGTACCCGATAAAGCGTAACACAAACCCAGGGTGATGTCAGGATTTATCGATATTTCAGAAGGATTATTCTTTGTGTGTTCTCGTTAATTTGAGCCACTGATCACGTGATCAGCGAAGAAACGTTAACCAGCGACCGTTGAGAAATAGTTATCAAATGACCTATAAAGTATATGGGGATAAAGTGTCAGGGGCCTGATTGTAACCCTAGGTCTTTCCTAGACAAATTGACTTCTAAATTTGGGTTGGCTAACAAATCTATGAGGTATATATGTGATTTCAACAAATAATAAATCATAGAAAGTGTCTTGAAAATTATTCAATTCAAGGTCAAGTAGATATGTATCAGAAGTAATTGATTTATAGCTTCACACCATGATAAAACAAATGAATTACATCATTTTCATATAATAGTGTTCCCATCAGGATTCTATTTTGCCTAAAACGTAGATGAGATACACCCCAGTATAGAATATTATAAGTGTCTCATTACCTTTGCTACTGGATCATGCAAGCGAAATACGTTTACCATATTTACTCATGTTTTGACCTGATTTTATCTTCAGCTACACTAACTGATTACGTTTGGTAGACTCGAAAGGCCAAATCGTCATAAACCTCGCGGAAAATCTGCATTTGGGGTAAAATTGAATTTTCTTTTCGAATTATAAATCATTAAAAAGTGACTTGAGAACAGAGATGAACTGATTCAGTTCAAGGCCACGTAGATACTGTATCAAAAATAATCGACTTGTAGGTTCCTACGATATATATGAAGAAACGTATGTATTACATCAAGATTATTGTCATACTAGTGTTCCCAATCTATTCTGCTTTGGTATAGTGTCTAGTTTGCCCCCAGCGGAGATATGATAGGTAGGATGGGATTTACCACATTGATCAAGCGTCTCTCAACCATTGCTAGAGGGATCTGGCAATGATAACTCTGTACTAAATTTCATCATGTTTTGATTTGATTTTATCCTTAGCTATACAAACTGATAGCCTGTGGTAGACTCGAAAGGCCAAATCATCATAGAATGCCATGTGGACATAACTAAATATCTGAGGTAAATTAGTTTTCTATCGCAATATAGATTGCATATACAAATAATCACACATTATGAAATATATATATATATATACTGGGTGAGTCAAAATTAGGTGTAATCAAATCAGTGATTTTATATATATAACCAGACAAATTGACTACTGTCTTGACCGTAAAAAAAACCTCGGGCTGTCAGTACCTACCCCTGTAAAAAACTCCAAAGGTCTAAGCACGACGAAATGCATAGCCGGACAGACAGACAAATCTCATTTTAAGTAGTATAGATAATTCACATAATGATCTAAGATATTTATATTGCTACCTCTGAGGTATATGATTTCAACAAAAATAAATTATAGGAAGTGTCTTGAAATTTATTCACTTGAAGGTCAAGTAGATAATGTATCAGAAGTAATTGACTTATAGCTTCACACAATGATGAAACAAATGCATTACATCATTTTCATATATAAATTGTTACCATTGGAAATCTATTTTGCCTAAAACGTAGATGGGATAAACCCCAGTATAGAATATTATAAGTGTCTTACAACTTTTGCTACTTGGTCATGCAAGCGAGAGATGTTTACCATATTTACTCATGTTTGGACCTGATTTTATCTTAACTGGTAGACTGAAAAGGCCAAATCGTCATGAACCTCGTGGAAAATCTGCATTTGGGGTAAAATTAATTTTCTTTTCGAATTGTAAGTCATAAAAAAGTGACTTGAGAACAGAGATGAACTGATTCAGTTCAAGGCCAAGTAGATATTGTATCAAAAATAATCGACTTGTAGGTTCCTACGATATATATGAAGAAACGTCTGCATTACATCAAGATTATTGTCATACTAGTGTTCCCAATCTACGGTATTCTGCTTTAGTATAGTGTCTAGTTTGCCTAAAGCGGAGATATGATAGATATGATGGGATTTACCACATTGATCAAGCGTCTCTCAACCATTGCTAGAGGGATCTAGCAATGATAGCTCTGTACTAAATTTCATCATGTTTTGATTTGATTTTATCCTTAGCTATACAAACTGATAGCCTGTGGTAGACTTGAAAGGCCAAATCATCATAGAATGCCATATGGACATAACTAAATATCTGAGGTAAATTAGTTTTCTATCGCAATATAGATTGCATACTATACAAATAATCACACATTATGAAATATATACAGGGTGGTCAAAATTAGGTGTAATCAAATCAGTGATTTTTTATAACCAGTTCCTTTTATACTTTTGCAAAATTCATTCTAAAGTTATAATCATATGAGTGAAGTTATCCAATTTGAACAACGAACAAACTACGCTATTTAGTTTACGTGCTTTCTGGTAACAAAGGCTGTTGTCTCTTTCACTTTTTATGATAGGAACGCCTATGGAAATAAAAAAAACAAGAAAACAATAGGCTGTTGAATGTGGACTTTCAAATATCGGGTAGTGGGTTGACTCTTTAGGTAATGTTCAGATCTCTCTCTCTCAAAAAAAACCCACTTTTAATTCGGTTGTTGTTTTGCTGAATCATCCTGACCAGGATCTTCCTTGTTTCTGTTACGAAGAGTTGTGTGGTCTTTATCTTATAAACGATATTTTAAGAAGCTTGAGGAGACGAGACTTGGTTGACATCTGTAAACTACAGACGGTGATCTTCAACCGGACTCTGAGTCTGATGATACTTAATTGCAACAAAATGGGAGCCGGTTGCTACATTGTTGCGCCATGATTTATCTCCTGGTATTGGTTGTCAAGATTGTGCACTGATATCTGAAATGACCATCAGTACTTTGATCTGCATCATTGAATCTTCATCAGTATATATTTCTGCACTATTCGTGCCCGTTTAACATTTTAAATGCAAGTCCATCAATGCACAATCAATAAGAATACGATTTTACCCACTGCTGTACATGCAGTCAAGAGTTCATGTGAAGCAAATTTGTTCGACATCAAAATTGGGTACCTTTAGTTAAAACGGCTGTAACTATTTAATGCTTTTGCCAATTTCAACAAACTAAAATTCTCATGAAAGCTGATCAAATTGCTATTTATCAAATATAATTAAAGTTGATAAACATAAAAAGATTTCCTATAAAAATCCTCCGTTGATTACACTTTAATTTGACTCACCCTGTATATCACTAAACATGCTAAAGTTCATGAACAATGATCATGGAAAACAAAGTAAAAAATGTTCTAAAATGACTTCTTTTAAACAAAATGACAAACGTGCAGATACATCTATGGCAATATAATTCTCAATAAATAAAATCTCTTTACAGTAAATTGTTGATAATCTCTTAATATTTTCTGGCTTAAAATGGTATGTTAGCATCAGGTAGTCTTTTGATCATTTTGAATGATGAAACAATAAGTATTTTTCCTTTTCGTGTCGAACAAGTGATGCCTTCATATAAATAAAGATTGACGAACTGATAGAGGCATTGGATATGGTTCTATGTTTTCTAGTTTACAACATAACTTGAATTCTCCGCTGTGCGCTGTTCACATTTTCTGTCATTAACCCCAACCTCCGCTGAATCCTACAAAATCAGCTAAAATCCTACAGTACAAAATGAAGAAAATAGTCGAAGTCTAAATACGTCACAACCGGTATGGGTGATTGAGTATTGGAATGGGGTGTTATAGGTCCCGGGTTCGAATCCCGGTCGAGATGGTTTTATACAGTAAGATTCGAGGAGTTTTTTGGCCTGTAGTGGTTAGGGGTAAAACGTTTTGTTCTGTAAGAATTCTGTCTGCACTGTTCTAGGGCCTTTCTTATTCTTTGGTAAAATACTTAAAGTTCATCATCAACATTGAGGTTACAATCAGGTACCAGATCAGTCAAGCGTTGTTTTCATGAAAGTGTTTTAAATCAAAGTGCGTATTTTGCTTCGAGTGGAAGAGAGGAAAAATAAATTGATTTCCGTGATAAGACTTCAATATTACGTCTTGAACCTAATCTGATGTCTCTAACATCTATGGTTACCGTAGCTCGATGTGAAAGGACCCCGGGGGAGGCACTGTCATAGAACGGTGGTTAGGGTCTGTGTGGTCCTCAAAACCCCTCTTCACAGCCTGTCTGCCGCTCCCTAGACCCCCCATTTCAAGCACATTCTGCAGATTACAAGCCCTAGTTCAAAGTGTTGTTCTCGAGACCCCCATTTCAAGCAAAATGTTTGCAAATTCTATGGTCCTGCAGCTCAAAATTACCGGGGAAAAAAGGGTCACTTTCAGGGTCACTTTTGTTCTCTTAACTAAAACTGATATCTACATTGTGAATTTGGTTCATAATTAGAATGTGCTTGGTATGTATTTTTATTTCATGTTATTAATTTAGTATAAGTGATTGCAATATCTTAAATATGAGTCATTTGTTTCATGGTGGTTGCGGAGTAAGTAAGATTACTTGAACAAGGATGAGTGGGTCATACAAACTTAGCAGAACTTACGACCAAATCATCAGGCAACCTTCAGAGTTGATGACGTCACAGAAGTCGTCAAAGGTTGCCAGTCAGTAACACACCACTACCAGTCTACGAGTGACCAAGACTTATGAGAGAAGTCGAAATATTTCATTAAGTGCTTTTCACTTCTATCTTGGATTTGCAACCAGAATTGAACTTTATTATGTAAGTTAGATTACTGTTGTTGTCACTTTTTCTATTACCATACTAGGGTAACGTTCCGTGCCATGCTGTGTTGTTTAATCAACATACACCCGCTGTATATCTGAAACAGTTTGTCAAATAAGAAAGGCGGGTCCACTTGGTGAATTGAACGAATGACCTCAAATTAGGGCTGATATTTCCAATATCAATGTCCCTGCTTTGCAAATTTTCTGTCATTAAAACGTTTTGTACCGTAAGAATTCTGTCTGCACTGTTATTCTGTCGGACGCACTGATGTCACAGACTAGAATCCTGTCCTCTGATTGGTCAATTGAGGCTGTTCCATGTTACTCCCTGGCGTGAAACATTGCATTGGAGGTCAATGAAAAAGTCTACAAAATTTACATTTTCAGCTAAATTAATTTTTGTATCAACCCCTTTCTTTGATATATTGTTCAAAAATGTGTCTTTCATCTTTATTGTAAGTAAATATTAATGAATCAGAGCGGGAAAAAATAAAATATTGTGGAAATATTGGTTCACTCCATAGACACCGCACAGTAAGTTTCACTCCAGTAACAAGGACTGAGTACGCCAAATTCAACAACTGCGTCCGACAGAATAGGGCTTGCTTATTCTTTGGTAAAATACTCAAAGTTCACCATCAACATTGAGGTTACAATCAGGTACCTGATCAGTCTAGCGTTGTTTTCATGAAAGTGTTTTAAATCAAAGTGCGTATTTTGCTTCGAGTGGAAGAGAGGAAAAATAAATTGATTTCCGTGATAAGACTTTAATATTACGTCTTGAACCTAATCTGATGTCTCTAACATCTATGGTTACCGTAGCTCGATGTGAAAGGACCCCGGGGGAGGCACTGTCATAGAACG
>JXSR01S002271.1:21754-33707 GCA_000969725.1 Ophiothrix spiculata
ATGAATATTTGAAATGACACATAACGAAACGCGAGATAGTCTTGTAAATACAATTAAATACGCCAGAATAAGAACACCCCAACTCCAATAGCTCCCTTTTGTAAAATTATATTTATACAATATAGATGCATACAAATTTCTGAAATTTTTTTCACATCACTGAAATGCATTTCCATGTCAATGTCCTAATCACATTGTCACATTTGACCTTGTAGTTGACTTGTTTAGACATTGTTAGATACTTGGTATAGGACATAGTTGCTATATTTAAACAGCCATAATAAGAACATACCAACTCCATGAGCTCCCCTCTGTAACTATATGCTAGGAAAATTATCTAACAATGTCTAACAAAGTCAACTACAAGGTCAAATGTGACACTATAATTGGGGTAAAAACATGGAAATGCTTTCTAGTGATTTGAAAGCATTTTCAGAGATTTATATGAATTTATATTTAACATAACTTAACAGAAGGCAGCTCATGGAGTTGGGATGTTCTTATTCTAGCGTATTCAATTGAAGAGGTTTTTTTTTTTCAAAACTCACTTAGTCAAACGGCTGCCGGCATGCTAGATTTTGAAACCTAAATTCGTCATCCATATTGTTCTCACGCTTAGTTTACCTCATTTTACAGGGGTGGGGCATCCTTATCCTGACTACAATCACAGAGTGTCGCGGTTCACTGCCTTGAAGCGGTGTTGCATTTTTGTGACCAAGTCACAAGTGACCCACCCATCAGTGACCTACCCCAATTATGGCAAGCCACAGCAGACAAAACCCCTATGAGTTTTTAACCACCCTCACGAGTTCACAGCAATACACCTCGAGTTTGCAGCAATAAACCACGAGTTGACGGCATTGCACCTCGAGTTTGCAGAGGCACCACGAGTTTGCATCAATGCACCATGAGTTTGCATCAATACACTACGAGTTTGTAGCAATACACCTCGAGTTAACAACAACACGAGTTTACAGCAATACATGTCGAGTTAACAGCAATGCACCACGAGTTTACAGCAATGCACCTTGAGTTTGCATCAATACACTACGAGTTTACAGCGTTAGTTAAAAGAAGAAATCAGGACCTTCCCGTAATACTTTTCGGTATTCGTGGACGATCCCTTCAGCAGATATATCCTGTGTATCCCACCAATCATGCATTACTTCCTATTGTATTGTTTGGAAAATATCAATCACAAAAATGCAACACCGGCCTTGAAGGGACATTATACAATAAATAGAAATAAAACAGATTATTCCAAAACTCACTAAGTCCAGGGATTAAGCTTGTTTCTAAATAATTATCTTATTGTGTGTGTGAATTGGAGGGCTGATATGAATTTTTGATCTATATGATCTAAATTTTGGTCATTTGTAATGAGCTTTGACAACAAATTCAACTCACAAAATCGGAAGTTTAATAGATTTTTAATCTATGCAAATATAACATATGGCAGCTATTTGAATAAGTGAGTTTTGGAAAAAAAAAACCCTCTTTAATTACAATGTTTGGGCATTATAATAATAATAATGGCATTTTTATAGCGCCTTTTACCGAAGATACAAAGCGCTCATGATCCGCTGCTGGTAAATCCTGAGACGAATATTATATTCGTCTCAGGTAAATCGTCACAACCATTTGACTTCACTTAGAAGTGCTTAGAGCACATTATATGCTATATCGGTACTTCGGCTGTAATATTCACCCTTTGTGCAGCTTCCCATAACCTGGGTGGGGGCAGACTCAGATGGACAAATCATTATAAAACATTCCCTTTCACAATTGTATGTCAAACATTATAATCGGGTGTAAGATAGCTCACCAGGCAATAGGTTATTTTGTTGATTTTCTGAGACCACAAAATTTTCTAAAGTGGTATTTATTAAATTTTATGTAAACAAGAAGTAAAACCTAGCAAGAATGTTGCTTTAGCTGTAAGTCATATGTATTAGGTATATTCACTTTATATTATGTCCTTTTTAAATCATTTTACATAATGGGGTGCTGGTTGAACTTTTCTTTTCGCCAGGTCAACACGGGGAGTGATAGCTAAGGATTTCAAAATAATACGGGGCCATGATTTCATTATTTTTAGTCAACCATATGTTTCAAAAAACAACCAAATTATAAGTACCTGGAGCATGAAATTTAGCCGGGGTAAAGGCCCGGGGGGGGGGTACTAAAAAAAAAATTTGGTAGGTATGTGAGATCCGCGATATCGAACATAGGGTCTTGCGGAACGGATTTTTGGTCAAAAATAGGGTCTATGGAACTGATTTTTTCTCGGATTGAGGTCTCAGGAACTGCCTTTTTCCAATAAAAATACGACTATTTGAGCTGAAAATCGCTCAAAATTAGCTTGAAAACGTAATAAAAGACATTTTTGAGTCATTTTCTTTGAAAATGGGGTATTGGGAACTGAAGTTATCTTGAAAAGAGCATCTTGGGGAGCGGAAGAGGAGGCTTGAAAAGGGGGTCTCGAGGGCGGCACATACCCGTACCTTCCGTCAATGTAAGTACCCCCCCGGTGGTAAAGGACATGTGGTTTGAAATTGGGGTTAATTGTGTATTGCACCATAGCCGTTTTTGGGTAAGACACAGAAGTACATGTTCTGACAAACTCACCCTCAACTTATAAGTATCAGTTGTATACTTTACTTGACAGGAAACCCGGTGCAAAAGGTACGTTTAAATTTAGACCATCTATGGTTTAACAGTGTTTAACGACTTTTAACATGTTCTTCAAGCACATAATAGTGTTTTTTGTAAATTGGAAAAAAGAATTAGTTAAGAACTACTGCTTATACTGATGACTGGGATATATGGTTAGGGCTTGGATTTCTATAAGGATCGGAGTAAGTGTTTGTTTCTTTGCATTTTTTCATTGGTAAGCAAACATACACAAACAAAGAAATGTTGACCGATTCAGTCAAAAACTGGAATTTCGGGTTAAAGAATGGTAGGTTTATTGATAATTTGGGTGTCACTTTTAGAATGAGTGATACAAGTTACATGAGAAAACAAAATACAAAATATCAACTTCATTAGCAAATATTGATATATTATGGATGGATGGAGCATGATACAAATATATATATATATTGTCAAGCTATTGCGTTTTACGAAATATCGTGCGAGACAAAAGTACCCCGTGATTGGAGAGTTCGGACAGTTATCTCAGCCCAATTATCAAGCACAGCCTAAAGTTAACTCCTGTACTTGGTGGTTTGATGTAACTTGTTGCGTGCAGAAGCGTGCAAGCTATTAACAATACATTCAGAAGAAGGTTACGTGGTCTTCTGGGTGCTTTACATGCAGGTGGAAAATCGGTCCTGATCACCTTGGAAATCAGCTTCCATCAGCACCAGTAAAGATGCATTCTTGAAACCTTGATAGAAACCCTGGCTGAGATACCCCAAATAACTATTCAATAACAAATGGAAAGCATGCCATGGAGAGTCATGACGTTGTACACTTCTCAATGAGAACAGAGAAAATATTGATTGATCTGAAATTATCACTAACATTTAGCCTGTTCAAGTTTGTCGTAAGTTATCTCATGGATACCCTGGTCACATAAGCTTGCAGCGAGGTTACGATGTGTTTACGGCGTCATACCGGGCTGTAAACTACAGACGTCGACCGGAGTCCGACCGGACCCCGGTCGGACCCCGGTCGGACTCCGGTCGGTGTCTGTGAGCCGAAATACGCCGTAGAGCTCGCCGCAAGGATTTAACGCAGAGTTAAAACCTTGCGGTGTCTTGCGGCATATTGCAAGCCATAGACAGACCGATTTGTTTTAATGGGACTGACCTAGATTCAACTTAGAATTAAAAACTTTGGAAATGCTCTAAATAAAAGCTTAAAAATGCAGTAAATCCTAAAAGTACAATAATTTACACAGAAATGGCTCAAATTTAGAAAAATTAAGTTCAGAGGTGTAAAAACAAGATCTTTTTAAGATTTGAAAGTAGAAACACCGTTTTCACACCATTTTTCCGGCCGACGGCAAAAATTAAAGTTTGTAAAGAATTGCACTTTTCTCCAATATTTCTCAAAATCATGAACAACTACTGGTAGGTAATATTACTTTAAACTTGTTCTATTGATTCATGTAAAAATATGTGACCCCGACTTTATAACATAACATTACATAATTTATTTATTTCCACATACGTGTAAAAACAGTGTGTACACAATTGCGTATTTACATATATGAGGGTAGGAGCAATATAGTGCTAACCCACACCTATTTTTCGACCACTTTTGTTCTGGTTTTGAAACAGATGCATTTAAAACAAGTTATTACATCATTTTTCAATTAACTTTGGGCAAAACATCTCTGGTTGAGTTTAATTATCACCATAATGTGTACTTTTTTCAGCAACATCATTGTATGGCTAAGATTTAGCCGTTCAAAAGTCTAAGGGTGGCTTAAAAATCAGACACTATGGCTTAGCACTATATTGCCTCTGAGTTTTATTCGCCGTAGATCATTTAGAAACACCGGATTTTTTCTGGAATCACTAAATTCATAATCCTTGCATCAAGTACTGTTAGATCTAGCATTTTGAAAAAGAAAAAACCTTTGGCATCTAGTGTTTCTAGAACCTTAGAAATTGTAATGTGCAAGACCTCGGGGCAATATAGTGCTAACCCTCAATTTTACAAGTGACTGCTTGTTTTATTGAAATCAAATGGTACTCCAAAATTAGTCAAAATATTTGTATTCGCCCATGTACTTGATCATAATTAACTTTTCCGAAAACTATTTTTCATCTTTATTGTCAAAAAATCATTCAAATCAAAAACAGTAACTTGTGCAAAATGAGAGTTAGTACTATATTGCACCCATCCCTTCATATATTAAGTATAAACATTGTGGAGGAGAACAAGAAAATAAGCCAAAGGCCTGTCAAGTCCTTGTCACCAGTTTTAGAAAAGTAGATTAAAAAATAAAATAAAAGACAAAGACAAACTAAGCTTTCCTTCCTCCCAGACCACAATTCGATAGCCAAAGAGTAGAATGGGAAAATGGCATGAAACAGAAAAGTTAATGAAGAAAAAATGCACTTTTAAGTATGAGAAAGAGTAGTTTTTGTGAATAAAACAAAGTCATGATCAAAGAACATTTAGAATATAATGTTACCTTCCTCACAAATTCCAATTCGATGGCCAAAGAGAAAATTGAAAGGAAGGCATGGAACATAATACATATTCAGGAATAAAAACCAGAATTTCAGAGAAACATTATGTAAAAGGAATACATGTAGCAAATGGTCTGAAGCTAAGGTTCCAGATTCCTGACTCTGTACAATTTTGCATTATATAGTAACAACTTATTTAACAAAATCACACAAATATTAATTTGATTAACTTGGTATTTAAAAAATAAGAGCATCTTTATAGGATTGTTAAATGACTTAATGGTTTTTGCTTACTTTAATGTAGTTAGGAATATCAATCCAGACTTTAACACCTTGGTAGGAGATGGATTTGCGTCCTACTTCAGTTCTAATTTTTGGATACTTTAAGTGCGAAGCATACCTTGTATTATATTTATGATTATCAGAATTAGTGTTAAACATATGTGACCGTCCAGCCCAAAGCAGCAGTAAATGCCAGCTCTTGTCATTTTCACTTTTTTAATTATTTGCAAAGACCATGCTTTAAGGAATAAAATGACACCTTAATGAACTTCACACGATTTCCAGAAGTCAAGTTATGGTCCGTCAAAGGTTGTCAGGGAGTAAAACGTATAACTGAGATAAACGCGTTCAAAGATAAGTAAGCCCTATACTTTCTGTTGATCGTCTCAAGAATATGCCAATTTATTTCACATTTCTATTTTTTTCTTGAAATGAAACTTTACTAGTATTTTGTAGTAAGCACTAGGATTGTGAATCTGTCAAAAAATCAATTTCGGCAAACATTGACCTGACATGTATTTTCACCTGTAGCGCAAAATGAAGTTTCTGGCATTTACTGCTCATACGGGCTGGAAGGTCACATATTGTCAAAAGCTGGTGGTAGTGACTTTTGACAATAGTAATGATAAATGTGCCAATATTTAGATTACATAGGTCAAAAACTAGGTAAAAGAATAGTGGAAGAATCTATGATAGGCCCTGCAGTCCCTTTAATTTTTGGCGAGCCAGACATCGGTGGGTCACCGACCGGTCGCGGACCGTTGTTCGGTTGGTTACCGGCCGGATTCCGTTCGGGCATTGACCCCGAAAACTAGTCAATCCCCCGGGGTTACTTAGTACACAAGGGTTATGGGGACATGCCGCAAATTCGGGTATCAGGATCAGGCTCTCTGGTTCATTATTCAAAATTTTCAAAAATTTGCGCCAAATTCCGCACATTTTGACATTTCTTTTCAAACTTCAGATAATTTAGACAAAATAGTGCATATTTGGGCAGGAAATAATTGATTTTTGATTAAATTTGACTCAAAATTTGGGAGATTTTGTTGTAAGGATGAGTCCCTTTTTCTTAAAAAAAATGTATTTTGGGAGATCTCGGGGACAGGCCGTTGTTCCGATGTGTCATTTCTCAGAACGGTTTTTGTTCCGAACGACCGTTTCTCCTAATGGTTTTTACTCAGAACGGTTTTATCTCCGAACGGTTTTAATTCAGAACAGCCGTTTTTCCGAGTGATGTTTAGTCCTTTGATCCGACAGGTTCTTAATCCAAAAAGCTATTGCTCCGAAAATCTTAATTCCGAATGATTTTTACTCCGATAGGTTTTTATCCTAAACGGTTTTTAATTCGAACGGTTTTAATTCCGAACGGCCGTTTTTCTAAATTTTGGAGAAAAGACCGTTCAAATCAAAACCGTTCGGACCAAAAACCGCTATAGTTTCAAAAAGATTTTTTATTATTCATCGCTGTTTTAGATTTCCTTATCAATTCATAAATTTGTCATGGAATAAGTCAAATAAAAAGTGGAACAACATTAAAATAATTATGATAAGATTTCTACCACAATGTTATTTCTATGATTCAATCTTCCCAAATCTCTCTGCAACATAGCCAACCTCAAATGTTGTGGTGGAACTGCCATGATAACACACGTTCGATATGTTCTAGTCTCATTTTTACAGCAAATTCGACCAATGACCTACCGGAGCCCGACCGGGGTCCGATCGGTCTCCGCAAGGAATCACATTTTCATACCGATGTCATACCGTTTCGGCTTTGCAGACGCCGGTCGGACACCGGTGGTAATGTGACCAGGGTGTAAAGGACAAAAGATTTTGTTAACTAAATCGTAAATGACAAAAGAAGTATCGAATTAATTTTACCGCACAAAAGAGGCCTGTCAATCAAAGTATAGGATAGGCTATTAGGCCGAATTCATAAAAGTAAGCAATTGCTTTTTCTATGGTTTTTACTTGAACTTTTATCCATATATGGGCAGATATTCAAGTAAAAGCCATAGAAAAAGCAATTGCTTACTTTTATGAATTCGGCCTATTGTCTTCGACGAAAAGCATAACGCCTAGAATTTTTAGTTGTGCTTTTTATCGTGTAAACACAAAAGGATTGTTAAGGATTGCAATTTCTCAAGTGGGGATTATCTATACTTATTGACTCCAGTGAATAGAAAAAGTAATGTGTTAACAAAATATTTTACTACGGATTACAAATTGCATTGTTATGCACGGACAGAACATTTGAAATTTAAATGTGTTAATCAACCCTGTAAAGTTTCACATCTCTACGAAACGTATGAAAGAAAATATGGCAAATTCATTTTCCTTTGTTTGATATTGCTGTGAACGGCTTTGGACCTAATTTTCCGAGTTATTTGTACCTATAAGTTTCAAATTGTCTCAGTGTCTTTTCAGTGATCTATAAAGTACACTTGGTTTGAAGTGTAGTTACAACTTACAAACATGAGAAATCACACGTCTCTAAAATTGGTACATACCGAGATATGTTTGTGATGACTCACCCCGAAAAGGGGGACTTTGTGACAGAACACTTTTCGAGAAACTGGTGAAAATAGGCAGCAAAAAATAAAGAAAATAATACGAATTTCCAGCAGATTTTCTGTTGTAAAATATGATTGCTTAGCTTGATCATTTTGAACAAATAAGGTGTCATTTGAAAGCTTAGAAATGCTATAACAGATGAAATGATAAAATCAAAACTGATATCATCTGCAAAGTCCCCCCTTTCGGGGTGAACCATCACATTTAATGTCAAGTATGTATATATTTAAAGGACAGTGCAAGTTTTTAAATGTGCCAGCCAGAGAACAACGATTTTATTTTTGATTATGGTGGGCTAAATGATACATATTGCAACCACAATAAAACTTAAAATGTGTTTACCAAGATAAAAAAAAAACAAAACACAAAAATAATGTATTTTTGGCCCAAAATATGAACGTTCTGGAAAAATAGAACATATGTTTTTTTTTCAAAATGTAGAAACACTATTATTTTAATCTTTTTAATAAAGGTGATTATGTTAACAACATGTTTTTAAAATACTAACATGAAGTCCAGGTTCATATGAATAGAAAATTCATATATTCATGAACATGTTTTTGAAGATGAGGAAAAAATGATAAAACACTGTGATATTTTAATGTACAGGAAGGAAAGGAGAGTCATAGGAATGCCACAGGCCTAAAATGAACAAAAAGTCCCGACCCCTTCTTCAGTCGATCCTGACCTTAATGCATGTGGTCCTCAGATGGATTTACACCTAACATGTCTTGGATTTGTATTTCTTTTACAGATTTGTGACATCTCTGTATGGAATGCAATCACCTGTAGTAGGGGAAAATGTATCGCCCATACGTATGCCGGTTTTGCAAGAAATACTTCAATTCATTTGACCGACTCAAGCGTCATGTACGAAGACATCAGATACACTTATTCAAACGTTACTTGATTAAGACGACCAGTACATCTGTGGAAACAAACAAAATTTCAACACACGATCGCATATTGGACCTATCCCAGGGAGTGATTCAAGAAAGAAATCGACGCATCGAATTGAAGAGTAAAGGAAAAGGGGTGTCAATTGAAAGTAAAGCAAAACAGACTGAAAATCCTTCTACTGTAACCATCAAAGACTTACAATATGATAAAATATTAGACCTATCCTGTAAAGCGGCTAAACTTCAACAAAGAAATCAACAAATTGATTTGACAGATGACCAGAAAAGGTTAACTACGAAATCTGAGCCAATTTCAAATTATCGATGCAAATTTTGCCCAAAGACATTCAGCAGTAAGAGCCACTATAAGAGACACGAGAAAGTACACACTAAAGAAAAGCCTTTCGTATGCAATTATTGCCCGAAAGGTTTCGCCCAAAAGGGGAATCGTGATGTTCACATGAGAGTACATACTAAGGTCAAACCATTTCAATGTGAAATCTGTTCCAGAGGTTTCTCTCATAGAGGCAATCTTACGCGCCACGTTAAGACCCATGTCAAAAAAGATTGTGGAGACAAAAACATTACAAACAACTTTTACAAAAAAATCTTACTCAAGAGTTTCTTAATCGAATGTAAAAAGTTGGTCGATATAAAAGACAATTTTCTCAACGAACACTGCGTTAAGCCATTAGGGAACACTCCACGTTTGAAAAGTTTTATGAATATTGTTGATTTCGACAGCAAGCAGCATTATAAATGCAGTTACTGTAGCAAACAGTTTGAACAAGAATGTCAACTTAAGAGGCACAAATTACTGCACACAAATGAAAAACCGTATACATGCACCATGTGCGCCGGACGTTTTTCTCGAAAATATGATTTAAAAGTGCATTTAAGGGTTCACACGAACGTAAAGCCGTATGCTTGTAACTATTGTTCCAAACGTTTCGCTCAAAATAGCGCCCTTAATAACCATATAAGAGTGCATACTAAAGAGAAACCATATCGCTGCACTTATTGCACACGGAGTTTCACACAGAAGGCTAATCTTACAACACATATGAACATACACCTAAAAGTTCGACCGTATATCTGTGACTATTGCAATCAAGGGTACACGCAGAGAAGTAATTTGATGCGGCATGTGGAGCGAATTCACCTTCCTTGTTTATAGCTGTAACCGAAATCATATTAAAAAGGCATGTAAATATTTTTCTTCAAAACATGGATTGTAAAAGAACATATGCATGTGTAGGAAATGGTTATAAAAGCTATATGATCAGAGATGAACTCTATGCTCATCCTATGCTAGTATTCCATGCAAAATATATAAGTATTCCATGCAAAACATAGAATACAAATAACAAATAAGTATTCTACGCAAGAATGGACACACATATAAATTAGTATACTACATTATCAAGGTAAACAATGGGTTTTTTTTGTCATGAATATCACAAATATCTAGAAAAAAAAGGAGTGGTAACGTAAGTAAGTAAGTGATATCGTCACCACTCATAAGAATGTCTTAGTAAATTCTTGAAAATTCCCACCAAATTACCATACTTGACCAAAAGTATAGTATTGTAATGGTGAACTTTTGCCGAATTTATAAAGTTTTCAATAAACTTGAAACTATAAGATTCAGATAATTCATAAACACATGTGCACAAAATATTTATCAAAACATACGATAGGCGTATGGCATGCTTAGGTTATAGCAATAACTGAAAGATAAAATGGTTTATGCATCTAAAGTCAAAAACTGGTCATTTGTTTGTTTCACACCCAAACATTAGGATAATCATGCCAATTTTTTTATACAATTGACAAATTCGGGCGCACATGAGCACTGAATTATTCAGTTAAAATGTATTCATGGCTTGTGAGTGTTAATAAAAATACAACATAAGTAAAAGAGCTGAAAAGTTATGCGAGTTGTCAAATTTCTACAGATTGAACAAATGGTAACAGAAAAAATAAATGAAGCAAATACTATCAGATACCAATAATTCCTTTGTAGTAAAAGGCAAAGATTATGCATACCAAATCGAGATTTTACTTATACTTTGACTCTTACTTTCGAGATAACAACTTATACTTAATACTTTTACTTGAAGCAAATGCTCCCTTTTTATGCATACGACCCATTGATTCGACAGGACAGATATTCGGAGTAACTTTAGAGTAGACCTCGCACCCTAACCCTAAGTCTTAACCTAATCCTAACCCTAATACCCTAATCCTAACCCCTAACACTAATCCTTACCTCATTACCCTAATACTTACCACTTATCTAACCCTAACCCTAATCATAAGAACGCATGGTGCGTAGTGTTTTCTAAAGTTATCTACATTTCACCATCTATTCGCGCACAACAATAATTATTACACGTTTGACAACTTGGGCAAAACGAATTCAAGAAGTTGATGAAAGACTCCAAACCAAAGCACATTAACTGCGACACCTGTCAGCCCATTCGATTCTGCTATCAGTTAACTGTGCATCTTAGGAAAGATGCTTTGTAGTCTCTTTGTGAACATTAAGTCTGGATGAATTTTATATTTTAAACAGAGAATAGGTATTTTTTTAATCTACGTATTCTGTTTAAACCCATTCACTTTAAACAGAAAATAGGAATAACCTGTTCTATGTTTGAAATATTAGCTTCGGAATTGATTTCAAAATCCTCTTTCCACGCTTAAGGTTTCTATATTAGAAACTGACAACCTGACCTGAATCTGCAGTTACCACACGGTGTACTACGGTTAAAGGAATGTAATCTGCACCCGAGTTTTTACCAAATTATTAACTCTTATAATTATGAAATATAGAAATTTGAATCATTTCTCACAAATTGTGTAGGGATTGCATTTTAAACATGTTTTTGTCGCAAAATACTTGGGGTATTCAGGTACAAGGTAACAATTAGCCTCCTTTAGTGTGCTTAAAGGCTCATTCTCCGATAAACCGTGCAACTTTGGTTAGAGAAATGTTGAAATTTCGACTACTAACAACTCATGAAAAACATACAAAATCTTAAA
>JXSR01S002273.1:0-11036 GCA_000969725.1 Ophiothrix spiculata
ATCCAACACCTTTAAACTCGGTTTGCGGCTAATACTTATGAATAGATATTGAGTGGACTGTCTTGGATTTTGATATTGAAAATGAAAAAAGAAAGTAGGATATCTGTCATTTGGATAGAATATGAAAAATAAAATATGACATTTGCTACTCTGCGCTGATTTTGTCTATGCACCTCTTCATAAGTCAATCATGACATATCATGTGATCGTGTGCCATAACCCATCGTCTTTTTTTCAAATCCTTGAATTAAATGATTAAAATGATGTATCAAACTTTCAAAAAGTTTCATTTCAGTGTAACTAATACTAGTATATATAATTGTTGTTATATCATTAATTTATGTTCTAGTATATGTATCCCCGGTATCTATCTCAGTCAGATATTGTCTTTAGATAACTCTACTGAATGATATTATGTAGATGTATTTATCACACAATTTATTAATGACCCGGTCCCAATTTTGCTCCCGTTGTTGCAAGAGCATTGCGAGAAATGCGCACTTGCCTTAAATTTACGATGGTGTTTTTTTTTTGATTTTCGGGCGGATGTTTGCAATTTTTAACCCCTGAAAATGTAACCAAAATAACTTAGTTCAGATATTCATGGGTCCTTGAGAATGATTTTCAAAAAGGAAGATTGGGCAAGGCACATTTTAGTTGGTCTACTGTAATGTTTACTTCTGTTGTGCTTCGGAAGTACGTCGCGAAGAGTTCGCCAAAACATCGTCGCATCTTCGGTGCGATGTAGTCCCGACATCGGGAGCCTTTGTCATAACAAAACATCGTAAGTGCACCTCGGTAGTTCTAGAGGTGCATTTCTTAAAACCTCCCCATGGTTAATTTCTTCACAAATGCATCGCGAATCAACCATCAAACCAAACTTCGCAGTCGTGCAGGCGCGGCGTCAGGCTTGTTGTTAGGAGGGGCAACTGACATATGAGGCCCAAAAGGTACACCCAATTTGTTTGACGTATCTTTTGAAAACTGAAAACAAACAAACAAAAAAGCGCACCGACGACTCATTTCATTCTCAATTTCTCAACAAAAGTTGATACAAAGTAACATTTTTAATGATTTTTGTTTCTGTTCCTCTCTTTTCTTTTGTTTTTTTCTTACCCCCTTCAATTTTCCCTTGTTTTAATTTTTTCGGGAAATCCAATCCCCCTGCCCACTCCTGTGGCACCGCCACTGCGGCGATGGTTGGTGGAACCTTTGCGACTCCCAAGTCATCGTCAAGACATTGCAATTTGCAATGACATCGCCATTGTTTTCTTATTTTATACGCATCGATGAAGCGATGTATCGCGAGTGCATCGCCGCCTATGCATCGGGTCTCAAGTTTATGACATACATTAATTTCCAATGAAGTCATTTTAAAATTTTATACCTGCAGTTGTACGCTCATAAAAAAGAAAATACAGCCAAAGTAAAATATTGCAATCAAGGTCACAATACTGCATGTGTTATCTTGGAAAATATTTTTACAATATGAAGGCTTAAAAGAGATGAGTTAAAACATATTCCATTCTTTACATTTTTATGACCAATGATGACGGAAAGTGAAGAGGAGTTGCGCTTCTTAGCCTTGATATTTAGAACAAGATGTAGGATAGGTCGTTAACATTCAGGCATTGGGGCGGGTTTGTGGTTGTCCGACTGAATATTTTTAATTTGCCATTTTGAAAAATATCAAACTGCTGAAACTTACAGAAAACGATAAAAACGTTATTTATTTTTTTACAAGCAAAAACACGCATGAAATTCTGATAATTAGAACTTCTTCCTCCAATTAGGTTAATGAAAGAGAAGCCTTAAATGATAGTTTCATGACTAGAGAAACCAATGGAAATATTTGGTTTCTAGAGGTATTTTAGCATATTTTTTCCATTATCTGTTACTAAATATATTGAGTTGATGTATTAAAGTGTTCCGTTATTTATAGAATCTTTAATACTTCAGGTAAAATGGTTCCAGCATATTGACAATACTGTAAATGTGCATTAGTAATCATGGTAATATGTTGACACGACAAATTACGCTATAATATAATGCTTACATTACAACACAGGGCACAACCACATATCCATCGGATAAAAAACATACCTAGCTATCTGCTCTTAAGGGACGTAAATAAGGGTAAGTACTCTGTACAATCACTTAATGACATTTTCTACGAAATATTATAGAAAGCTTTAAAATAACGGACAATTTTACAGAAAGCCGTACAATAACGGACAAATCTCGTAAATTACGTAATTGAACAGGGTCCATGTCTCCGTAAAATCAGAGTTTCCTGTAACTTTCCCCCTAAAATCTAAGATTACGAAGCCTGTCCAATTACATACTTTTTTTACAGTAAATGTGCATGCATATAGTTTTTGGCTGGTTTGATTGACATCAACTGATTATGAACATTGATCCAAATAAAAACAGAGAAATAACATGCATTTCAAAGAATATCAAATAATACCAAAACTTGGCTCAAATGATCTTAACTGCCATGATCTTACTTAAAACCTTATAAGCATTTTAATATGTCGATATTAAGACTATGTTCACAATAGTTCTTACGAACAGTTACGAACAGTGTTTAGGGCGGGGTTTAGGGATCACTTCAAAACTCAACCGGTGGTTGACCGCCCGGAACCGCCTGATCTGAGGGGTTGATTTAGGTATTCAAACATGCTACAGAGTTGTTGATTAGCGATGAACAACTCTGTAGCATGTTTGAATACCTTTCAACAACGAAAATCTTTCTGAAAACGTATGAATTAAATTCTAAATGTTTTCAATTTAACAGATACTCATCTCAATAAAAATACTTTGAAGAATCTGAAACAAAATGCTAGTTTTTAAATGATTGTTGCTTTATCGTTTTCAACTGTTCCAAGCGCCAGTCCTTTCACGTACTCAAGTTCCCGACGCGCGATGAACAGTGCGCCGATTTATGTGCACTGCGTAAACGCACCTCCGTGTACGTTGTGCCGTGCGTGACGCGCTTATTTGAATATCAACTGTGGATTCATCACTAATCAACAACGGCGCGCTCCTGTATAAGAAGATACGGTGAGTTGTTGAAATTGTTTTCAACAACTCACTGTATCTCTTTATACAGGCGCGTACCGTTGTTGATTCGTGATGAATCCACAGTTGACATTCAAATTAGCGCGTTACGCACGGCACGGCGTTTACTGAAGTGCGTTTACACAGTACACAGTCACACTGATCATCGCGCGTCGGGTACTTACCGTATAGTACGTGCAAAAACCCGGTGCTTGGGAAAAATTATAAAGTCAGAGCAGCAAACATTCACAAATTAGCACTTTGCTTCAGATATGCTAAATATTTTATGAAGATAAGTAGGCCTACATGTATCTGTTAAACTGAAACATTTAGAATTTAATTCATACGTTTTCAGGAAGATTTTCGTTTTTGAAAGGTATTCAAACACGCCACAGAGTTGTTCATCGCGAATCAACAACTCTTCATCCGATGCGTCTGCGTATTTTTATCACGCTCGGGTGGCTAAAGCCACCCTCGCGCGATAAAAATACGCAGACGCATGGATGCATCGTTGTTGATTCGCGATGAACAACTCTGTGGCGTGTTTGAATACCTAAATGAGCAATGGCAACCTCCATGAACCACCGGTTTCGGGCGGTCACCCGCCACAGGTAATAATATTTAAAAAGGACCTCTTTGGAAATTATGTCTTAAACTTGAGACATGCATTGGCGGCGATGAACTGGCGATGCATCGCTTCATCGATGTGTAACAAATAAGAAAACAATGGTGATGTCTTGGTTCATTTTGATAACCTTGGAGAGGTTTTAAGCGGGATTAAAATGTACCTCGAGAACTACCTAAAAATGTCAATGCTTGCATTGAAATTTCTCATGATGCACATCATGACAAAGGCATGCATAAAAAAGAAATACAGAAAAAGTAAAATATTGCACTCAAGGTCACAATACTGCATGTGTTATGTTTGATAATATTTTTACAATATGAAGGCTTTTTGATGTGAGTTGAATCATATTCCGTTCTTTAGTTTTTATGGTACGGAAAAGGAAGAGGAATTGCGCCTTTATTCTTGATATTAAGAACAAGAAAAATGTTTTCACTTCCAGTTCCGTTCCAGTTGTATTTTCTGTGTGGTTATTTGGTAGGTTAATGAACCTTGACGTTAAAACTCAGATGCTTTTTGTAGATTTGTTTGACTCGATCTTCCTGAAAGATCCTAATAGTCTGTGGGAAACAAGAAAAAGTGCAAAATGGAGTTCTTGAGCACAATTGTTCTTGACTGATTCTTAATCTTTGAAACCCATAGATTCCAGAACTGAATGATGCAAAATCCGCACCATTGAGCATTTTGAGAAATCCAAGATGGCCCCCAAAATGACATTCATAACATGTTACTAGTCACATCTCGTTCAAAACCACACCAACATGTTCCTCTAGTCACACGGAAGCAGAAAAAGTATAGTTTTACCTATGTGTGAGATATGGTTCTGGAGTTATAGCCAAACATGTGAAAGGTCATATCAGAGGTCACGGAACTAGCCCTATGGGAGTCCAAAATTTCAAAAAGTATCCGATTTTGTTCAAACTGGTCTCAAACTGTTCCTCTTGCAAAAATGTCTACACAAAGTGATAATTTGAAGTGTGTTAGGTCAATTGTTGCCATAGTAGCAGGCAAAAACAAAGTCCATATTTACCATTGCATTGCACAGTGGGCCAGATTTCTCAATTTCGGTCAATAATTAATAACATCGCTATCGTTGAGAGTTTGGCCACAAAATTTGGTACGGAGGTTTTTTTGTGTGATGCTGAATCTGAATCTGACGGTTATTATGCTGTCAGATTAACCGTTTTATCAATACAGTGTGTCCCAAGAAAAAACCAACAACCTCTCGATATCGGTCAATAATAAATAACATCTTTACCATTGAGAATTTGGTGGTTTTAGGGTTTTTTGTGATCCTGAATCCTAAATATGGCTGCTACTATGCTGTCAGATATACAGTTTTATCTATACAGGGTGTCTAAAAAAATAAATCAACAACCAAAGCGTCCCCATTTTGATACCTTATGTAAAATATTTTTCAACACATTTATAAATTCATTCGTTCATTAGCTATTAAAAAACAAAAACAGCTTTCAGATCGGGTGTAAAATGGTTTAACTGAAGCCGTTTTAAATAACCCAAATGTTATCTTATCGGGCAATACTTGCAGATGCTTAAGGACCACAGACTTGCAAACAAAATCATTAACAGTTTATAAACAAATATTTCGGTCGATAAAATATTTGATACTCTAATATGAATATCAATATATATCTGGATAATGCTGTCTAAGTCATAAATAATAATAGTACACTCTTTGCATACTTTGGATTTGATGCAAATTAAACATACCTTTGCAGCATCACTTGCACCTAAATATAAAATTAATTCAATTGCAACAAAATTCATATTATATGCAAACGTCTGTAAAATTGGGTAATTTCAACCGATCGACATCTGATACTGGAAGGAAGATTTTTAAAAAGTCTTTCTTGCTGCTCTATAAAAATGACTTGAAGTCCATATTGTCTTGGTATGAATGAGCGTGATGAGAGACTAAGTAAAGTTCTGTTCAACTGTTTACCATTCTCTTCCTCCTACATTACCACCTCCAATTGAATAGCCTACATGTACAAAAGGTGACAAAAACTGTAGGATTTTCCTATCTTGCGGAAAATGGTGCATATTTCTCGATTGGCAAATATTATCGTGATAATAATAATAAAACAAAGATTCACAACACAGACGTTTTTGGAGCACTTTTATTTAGACGCTCTGTGTTTGAAAATGTGATAACAATAATAATATTAGTAACAATAATGTTAATAATAAATACGCATAGCAATATTTTACTATAATTGAGGGTTTAATTTTAACCCTCGTCTACACAGGGGGTGAGGGGGAACGGGTTGTGTCATTTCCCAAGGTTTTTCCCCGCTGCATATAAAAAACGCAAAAACAACCGACCCTAGGCATTTGGGTAATCTCTTTTACATCCTTTGCGGTCATTTTGATTAAAAAATTCGGGAGGTACCACATAAAGTGGGGTCAGAGTAGGCCATCAAAGTTCAGGTATAGGGGGTGGTGAGGCCCCGGAAAATATTAAGTCGCCATTTTGAAAAATATATGTATGCTATGAAGCTCAAACTTGCAAAGCATGTTAGTTTTATCATTTCCCTACTTTATTAGCAAAAAACCCCGATGAAAATCGGTTGTTTAGAACTTTTATAGCACAATTTTGATTAGGTGGCCGTTTTTGCCATAATCCCGATTTTCCGATCGGCGTTACAAATGCCCGTCTAGATCCCTGGGAGGTGGCTGGTGGCAGCCACATTTTATTTTATCATTCACCTTACATATAGAGCTAGAAGGTAAGCAAATATGAGCAAAAAAAGTACTAGTCATTTTTATAACAAAAGTACGAAAAAGTGATCAAATTAGACTCTCGACGATATACGCACTTCCATTTCCAAGAAAATGATACTAAAAATAATTTCAGGCACATGTTGTATGGATAAAAAGGTCAATTATAAATATATTAAAAGGCAAGACAGTTTCCAGAGTCATAAATTAAGGCTGTGTTTGATAACAACAACTTGAAATCTGTCAATTTTTCACACATTTTTAGGAAAAAAGTACCTTAAAATTTACTTATGTGTTTCAGTGACTTCAGTTATGTGTTTGGGGTACTCCGGAATTCTATAGAGTCAAACCATTTCAGATTTACTATAGTGTCTGGATGTCTACTGGGTATTGAAAACGTTAAATTGACATTTTGAAGAGGTCGATTTTTGGATTATTGACACCCCCTGGCCCACTGTGCATTGGTGCCTGTAGCACAAAGTTTTCCTTGACCTGTAACCATAGCAAAAACTGATCTGATGCACTTTAAACTATTACTTTGTCCAAACAGTTTTGCAAGACGAATAGTTTGAGACCATTCTGAACAAAATCGGAGACTTATGAAATTTTGGACTCCCATAGGGCCAGTTCCGTGACCTCTGATATGACCTTTCACATTTTTGGCTATAACTCCAGAACCTGGAATCTATGGGTCTCAAAGAATCGGTCAAGAACAATTGTGCAGACTCCATTTTGCAGTAAAGCCCAAAATCAAGGTTCTTCACACAGACTATAAAAACATTTCCAATTGAACAGTAGGGCGTATAGAGTGTCTCTAAAATACTAATACGATTGTGTTTTTCTCTTGCAGTTAATTAAACACATCTCGATTTTAAAACAAGCACATTGAACAAAATGAAATGACATTATTCTGAAAGCTAAAAGTTTGTCCTTTCCATTGATGTAGCATTAAGTCTATTAGTATTTTGTTTTTTAATTGGCAAAGACGGCGGTTTTTATCTTGCACCATTTTTGTAAACACATACTGAAGATTACAGGTTTGAAAACCGTCATTTTTCTTGTTTTGAAAACTCGAGAAAAATATATGCCCTAAACTCTGAAGAACAGATTATTGAAAATTTTCCAATTTATCAAAAGGTGAGTTAGGCAAAAGTTTAGTAGCCTAACGATAAATAACCTATATCGTGTTTTTTTTTTTTAATAGAGCAGTTTCGAATAATGATTCTTTCCAAAATGTGATGGCTCACCCCGAAGGGGGGGGGGGTCAATTTTGATTTTATCATTTCATCTGTTACAGCATATTATAAGCTTTAAAATGACACCTTACTTGTTGAAATTGATCAAGGCGATCAAATTTTACAACAGAAAATCTGCTGAAATTCTTATTATTTTCTTTATTTTTTGCTGCCTATTTTCATCAGGTTCTGTCGCAAAGTCCCTCTTTTCGGGGTGAGTCATCACAAATGTACATCAACACTGATTTTTGTATATACACATTCTGACCTTCTTTGCGTGTAAAGGTCTTGGCTTTACCGGACAAGAGAAACTTGCATCCAAATATTTGATAAAACATAGCTTTGGTTCTAGATTATATATGTAAATGAAGCAAATAGTATCTTAAGGGGTTTTCTCAGAGCTGAGTTGCTTATGTCTGCGGGATAACGATCTTTTTCATAAATAGTATAAAAAATCTAAAAAACGTTTGCATCCGTTTTGCGTGCTCAACTTTCAATGCACACTGAACGCATGATTTACTAAAGCATTTGGTTAATCACGTACGTGCCGCATCGCGCGCTGCGTAATATATACGCGGGAAATTATGCAGACGCAGATATGTGCCATCAAAGTAATCAAACATTTTTGAAAAAATGGCCGGTTTTTATTTTTCTTGAAAACTAACACGGTGACCCTATTTTTTTATTTCAGTATTCTGAAGTGCGCAAAAAATGCTTTAACATATGTATAAATTACAAAAATCAATGGAGCATTAATTTGATTATACTACAAGCCAGTATACAAATATTGAATGCCTGAGAGTGCAATAGTACTAAATATATCATGAGGTCAAATTTGGACTTTTCCATTTCACGAGGCGTAGCCGAGTGAAATGGATCAGTCCAAATTTGACCGAATGATATATTTTGTACTATTGCACGTGCATAGGCATTCAATATTTGTTTTATATCATGATATCACACAGGTTTGTTTCATGCCGTGCAATAGTACAAACTATTGCACGGCTCAAATCACTGTAATCATGATATAATACATAATGATCCACTTTTTGGAGCCTTCCTTATACTTTGTGTGGTAAAACGAGTGAATTTGGGGAAAATTTGTACTTTTTGAAATGTCTTTATTTCAAAAACAAACACGGCGACCCATTTATTTTATTTTAGATTCGTTATTAGCATAACTAAATCTACCAAATACTTTTTAAAGAAAATCAATTGCGATTTTGCATCTCTGAGAAAACCGCTTAAAGATCATGTCATGGAATATACTAGAATGACACGTTTACATAATTTTCTAACTATCTGGTAAAGCGAAAACTTTATATGCAAAGATTGTAAGGATTTTTGTTGACACACTCTATTTATGACTAAATTAGGTCTTTTCAGCCTTCGTGAAAGATATTTGTTGAAGGATTCGATAAGGTTAAATCCTTGATTAAAGTATATAGAATTGACTGATTCTTTCCCGATTATAGAATACTAGTAGATCCATATAAGCAACCGGGTTTCCATACTAGATGACCACAAACCTGACATGTTTTTTTTTCATGAAATCAATATTTTGAATAGTTTACACTGTGCATTACAAAGACATTTTAGACGTGTTTTCATGAAATCAATATTTTGATATCTCGGAACAGTTTATCATATCAAAGTCAATTTTCTCATTATCCAGTTCACTTTTAACAAACGCAGCTAAACGCATAACCCTCTGCTGATTATATATAGATATTTATAAATAACATAAGTGTTTTTATATAGCGAGGCTTACACTTAATGTATTGTTACATGATTGATGTGAGGGATAATTATGCTTCTCCATATATGTTCCAACTTCCTGAATGCAGACCAGGCTAGTGCCTTCCGTCTAGTAAGATAGCTGGGTACATGACTGCAACATTAAAGACAAGGAAGTTGTCTGTACTCTAGAAGCTACTATATAATTACAGATTAAAATTGTAAAACAAAAAGCACCGAGTGCTGAAATGGAATTGTCCGTGCGCACATGGCGAAGCCGAGTGAGTTACACTCATTTTAAATTTCAGCGCACTTTGTTCTACCATGGCAACAATTGACCTGACACACTTTAAGCTATCACTTTGTGTAGACACTTTTGCAAGAGGAACAGTTTGAGACCAGTTTGAACAAAATCGGACATTTTTGAAATTTTGAACTCCCATAGGGCTAAATCCGTGACCTCTGATATGACCTTTCACATTTTTGGCTATAACCCCGGAACCATATTTCAGATATAAGTAAAAGTATACTTTTTCTGCTTCCTTGTGATGAGAGGAACATGTTGGTGTGGTTTTGAACAAGATTTGACAAATTTTGAAATTTCACCCGTTGTTTTGGCAGCCATTTTGTTTTAGCAAATTAACCAAGTTTGACAAGCTTACATTTTCCTACATTTTGAATATGTTGTTCAGGAGGTCATCAACGCTGAGTTAATTTGAAACAAAAAATCTGGTGTTGCAATTTTGAAAAAATTGTAAACAAATGCACCGCGTGTTGAAAATGGAGCTGTCCGCGCGCACATTGAGTTACACTCAATCTTGATTTCAGCGCAATTGCACTATTGTTGTTTCAAATAATTCTCGGACACAACAATTTAGAGCCTGGCGTAAAACAATTGCGTGTGCATTTTTTGCAAGTACACAACGCTTTTTAGGTACGCGCAATGCCGCGGTACTGTGGATTCCTGATTTGAAACTAGTACTATTTCTCTCGACCTTCGGTTTTGGGAAATAGTATATACGCCGGGGAAGTAGTGACGTCACATTTATGATAATTAGCCCAACACGTGCGATCTGGTCCCAAACAAATGATCATGTCCTGAGTGGTTCCACTGATCGTATGTATTAACAGAATAGGCGTAAACATACAAATCAGACGTGCGTTTTGGACCCAAAGAAATGATCATGTCCACTGATCATACGTATTAACACAATAGGCACACGTAAACATACAATTCAAAATAACGACAGGGGTCCCGTCCTGGCTTGTAATCACAACCTTCAGCATAATAGGCCGGCATGTTTTCCCTTATTTAATTTTTAGACGAATGTTATGGTATAAAATTGGAGTCGGACTTTTTTCCCCATAGACTTAACGTGTGGCAAAAATGGTCACACCGTTTGTTTGGGTCCAAAACGCACGTGTTGAGTGATTAACATAAATTATGACGTCACTACTTCCCCGGCGTATAGTCTCAAGATCACTTCGGGGCAATAGCATACAAATATTGAATGTCTGAGAGTGCAATAGTACAAAATATATCATGATCGAGGTCAAATTTGGACTTTACAAACTATTGCACGGCTCAAATCACTTAAATCATGATATAATCTTAACTATTATCAACTCATGCA
>JXSR01S002273.1:38892-63123 GCA_000969725.1 Ophiothrix spiculata
TCTACATCCAAAATTGAGTTTTTATGAATAGCGCCATCTATTTTGACACTAAGAAATAAAATGTCCCTATTTCTAATGGGTTCAAACAACAGTGTCATTGGAATAAAGATGCGATAATTGATCAATAATGGTTCTGTAGTATTATGTCACTTGGATTGTTAAACTCATGGGATTTGAACCACGCATCTATACGCCGGGACAGTAGTGACGTCACAATTTATGTAAATCGACCAACACGTGCGTTTTGGACCCAAACAAATGATCATGTCCACTAATGATACGTATTAACACAATAGGCACACGTAAACATACGAATTTTCAGACTGATTTTTCTCGGTTGGAAGACGAAAATAACGGCAGGGGTCCCGTCCTGGCTTGTAATCACAACCTTCAGCATAATAGGCCGGCATGTTTTCCCTTATTTTTGTTTTAGACGAACGTTATGGTATAAAATCGGAGTCAGACTTTTTTCCCATAGACTTAACGTGTGGCAAAAATGGCCACACCGTTTGTTTGGGTCCAAAACGCACGTGCTGGGTGATGTGCATAAATTATGACGTCACAACTGTTCCGGCGTATTTACCCGATGAGTCTGATATTAATACCACTAATAGATAGGGCCAGCTATCGAATATGTGGTGCAACAATTCTTTGTTATCTTATAATCTGATATATAATTCCAATGAATTTTCTATTAATAACGGAGGCTTGGTGATGAAAAATCTATAGTACAGTTGTATTTTGTTTGGTGCATTAGAATTCATGTAGTAACAAAGACTAATATTTGATAAATTGAAAGAACTATATTACAGTTGGTCCATATTTGGAACATCATTGTAGTACAAGTTTGGTACAATTCTAGTACAAAAGTTTGTACAGAATTGTATATATTAAAATTTTTCAAGAATGCTGTTCCAAATGTCCCCTTGGATATGTAGTAGGAATATTATACTTGATTTTTATCAGCAGAAATTATCCTTTCTTTCCTACAGTATCGTTCAATTTAAATTGGACCTCGGACTGTATATATAATCACTAAACATGATCATGTTGTTCTAACAACATACCATTGGTGCAATTGTTGTAATTGCATCCCAACACCTCTTTGTCTTGGCCAACACATATCCCGATCAGGCATTCGCGGGTTCGAATCTTCTCACCACCTCCACACGTCTTTGAGCATATGGTCCACTTTGTCCATTCACCCCAAACTGGCGGAACTACATTATTTTGAAAAAAAAAATCAATGAATGCATTCTGTTTTACATTTTTGAATTGAATGATACATTTTTGTCTGTGACAATCCAATTAACGTAAAAAACTGGGAACAAGAAATAATAGCAATATAACAGTAACAACAGCAACAACAACGTGGGTGACGACGACCTCAACAACAAGCAAAAACAACAAGAACCACTATAATAACAACATCATTGACAGCAACAGCAACGTGTCACGCTTTTATCTTGACAGATATTTACCACAAAAGCAAGAATTTGTTAATGTTATTGTACTCAACATATCGTTCAGTATATAAGCCAGGCCTGCAGTATGCTCCCCTTAACAACGTGAAGAAAGACTTGTCAAGTTTTACCTGGCGTGGAAGGAGTAGGGCACGACCAGCCATTGCAATTATCTTGTTCAGTTGTTCTTCCAATACAATCGACGGATTTCCCCGATCCACATTGTCTTGTTCTTGATCTTGTTCCTCCGCCACAAGTTTGTGTACAAAGTGTCCAGGACCCCCATGAATTCCACACTGGATCTGTAATCAGTAAACATCATTTTAAATTTGAATGAGCAAGCTTTAAGCGTTTGAATCAAATAGATAAACTTCGTGACGTAAGTGCAAGAAAGTCATATCTGCAGTGGCTGCCATATGTTATATTTATTTAATACCTAATCATATGTGTGAAATTTATTAGTGAAATTCACTCAACATTTCTCTCCCATATATCAGTGACACTTGAAATGGTTCTTCAGGTGATGGTGTCACCTGAAGAACCATTTCAAGAGTCACTGACCAAAGACGGGACATTCTACATTATGCAATCAGAATTTAAGAAAAATGGCAGCTATTGCATATACATGACGACTTTTGCAATTTTCTACAAACCTTGACATTGTTGAATGTTGCATGCCCTAGTTTCTACGGTAGATATGGTGGAACATTCCGCATCTGATTCACATGATCGGTAACGGTGCTGCAGTCCACCTCCACAATTTTCACTACACGCTCTCCACTCTCCCCATGGCGGACCTGTGAGGGTATTAAGAAGAAAAATATTTAGGAATGTACTATTTTATCCTTGAAACATCTTTAAATCTTGATTATTGAATTGTATCCTTTTTAGTTCAACTGTAATTTTCTATCCAAGAATTTGACCAATGAATTTGTAACAATAAGAGGGATTTTACCAACAAATCAAGGTTTTATTTCTCGTCAACAGCACGACCCAATGAACTTTTCTGCTTGAAAGCTGCAATGATGCGTATCATTCCTATACAGTTGATGCTCAGTTAAACAATGGTTTAGCTAAACATCTTTCTGGAATACGGGCCATATGTTTACTCGTGTGACCATTTTCAAATTAACTAAAAAAAAAATATTTCTCTCTCCAGTTACACGCACACTAAGATATTGGAGGTTAAACTTCACAAAATCATTCTGAGGTTAAAAAAGTCACTTTAAAAATAGATGAAAGAAAAACAAATCATCACGTTACTATTAACAATCCTTTGGTCGATGGTATAGAAAAATATTTACCACAATTTTCCCCAACACATTGTTGAACATCTGTCTGCTCCCCGTCACAATGCGAAGGATCTCCACTGCTACAATATCGCACACGGATTCGCTCACCTGGTCCGCAGCTAGATGAACAAGATCCCCATACACCCCAATCTGACCAGTCTAATTAAAAAAAGCAAGACATGCCGCGATATTTTGAAATGTCAGTGATTGGTGTGTGCTCATAACACAAAGTCACTTTTGACTCGATAACTTAGTTAGTGTCAATTTATAGTTGGCATTCAAACAAAATTTTCTCTACAACACATTTTGTCACGACATCAATCTATAAGTGGTCATATATAGGTGTCGAAAAGGTGTCAACGAGAGAAAAGTGTTTACAAAATTGATAAGTGTGTCTATTATAAAAGGTGTCTTTAACAATGAAAAAGAAGTCTAAAATACTCAAAAGACTGAGTGTGTAAATCCCATAACGGTGTCCAAACCCAAAATTGATATGTTACCCAAAGCGACGTGTGAAATCAAGAACGATGTCGAAAAGCAACACCACCTATTATGGACACCCATAGTTTGACGTCACGACAAAATGTTTGGTAGCGAGAATTAAGTTTGGAGGCCGACTATAAATTGACCATTATTGATGTTATGTTCACTGCATCAATACAACAACATGCAGAATGTTTCGCAAATACTCTCATTAAAAGACAAGGGTTTTAATTTACAAAAGTTCATAAAAACGTAAGTGACAAAAGAAGTATTGAAATAATCTAACCTCACGAAAGTGAGGGTCAAAACATATTTCTTTTGAGCTATCAAACATTTGGTGCAACAAGTCTTTGTTATTACATTAATTCCAATGCATCTTCTATTAAATCGATAACGGAAGCTTGGTGTTGAAAATCACCAAATATTTGACAACAAAGAAAATTTGCTGGTGTATTTATTTTTCATCACCAAGCCTCCGTTATTAAAAGAAAATACAATGGAACTATACATCAGATTATAAGATAACAAAAACTTGTTGCACCAAATATTTGATAGCCTCATTTACACTATGTTTTGACCCATACCTGTCAAACCAAACATGGGTCAGGCTTTACAAGCAATAGCAAAAAGACAAAGCAAGAGAAAGCAATGTGTTATCGCTCTTGCTCGTTAAAACACAAAACAATTGGTACGGATTGCAAGCACTCAAGAGTATTACCTAAGTTTACCAACGCCAATGAATAGCATTATTAATGGATTAACAAACCTGTTAAAAAATATACTGTTACGCATTACAACACATTTGAACTCGGCTAATTTATTAAGGCATTACGTAGGCTTTTACTTTAATTTTCAACCTAAAAGTAGCTACATGACGTCTTTCTTTAAAAAATATAATTCTAATAATATAGAAAATTTAATGATAACAATCATAATGTAACAAAATATTTTTATTTCTATCGATTGTATGGTATAGACTCCCTATACCTAACACTGTTGACCATTTCTTCGTAATCTCCTAGGATATCTGCAAGTCGAAAATGGCGTATTTGGATTCGAACCCACAACCTCTCGCCTCAAGATTCAATAACATTTTATCACTATGTCAAGCCACTGAGCAGACAGCGATTTCATGATCATAGCTCAAGGCTCTGTCACACATCACCGTATAGAGCAAAACGTGCGCCTAACGTACTTTACTAATAATAATAAAATAATAATAACGGTGTTTTTGTATAGCGATTTTTCATTTAGATCAAACCGCTCATGAATCGCTGCAGGTAGATCGTCACAATCATTTCACTTCATTTAGCGGCAGCCTTTTTCAGGCGCACATCCTATCGGTGCTTATATGTAATATTTACCCTTTTGCAGCTTCCCATATCCTGGGTGGGGACAAACTAAGATGGACAAATCTGACGACAGTTTTAAAACCATTGTTAAAACCATTTAAAACCGACAGTTTTAAAACCATTTATTGCCACCATTGTTCTGTTTTATCCATTTTTGTTCGTCGTGTGTTCGTTACAATTACGTTCGATACGTTATCCATACGGTCAGCTCGTTATGTATACGTTTAATTCGTTATTCATACGGTGGCGGTCCGTTTAGCACACGTTTAATATGTGAAACGTCTGTACGTCATTCTTACATTTTGCTCTATATGGTGATCCTGATTTAGCCTTAACTCGTATCTATGACGCATTTGAACTCGGGCGAATTTCTAAACTTTGTGGAATAGGATATTGTGAAATTCAGTGGGGTAAGGGTCAATAGAAATCAAACAGAAAAGAATGGGGGTAAAAGTCTCACCCCTGCTATATTTAAAGCTAGCGAAACTTACATGCACACGGACCTATCCAACATACGCTTGTCTCTTGGGAGTTTCCTATACACGTCTTATCTGCGCATGTCCGACTTCGATATCGTTGTCCGGTGTTGCATGTGGCGGAACATAACCCCCATGGTTGCCATTCATCCCATTCTCCTAAAATGGAAAATCAGAATATCATCCATTTTTTTGATATCTCTCGTCGTTTTCAATGAATATTGTGTTTGTTTCATCTTCTATACAGGGATTTTCAAATAAACGTACGTCTAAATAAGTTAATATTTTATTTCAATAATATACTTGCTCGACATCATAGGTAAAGTACTTAAGCTTGACTAACACCTTCTTTCAAGAAACAAGATAAAAACTCAATGCATTGTTTTGCAATTTTAGAAAGAGACTGTTAATTCTTTGTATACTATTCGGTGACTATCTGTTTTGAAAAACAAATAATGTAATTAGCCTGTGAAATTTTGAATACGGTACAATACAATACAATACAATACAATACAATACGATACGATACGATACGATACGATACAAAACAATAAAACACAATACAATACAAATAGTTATTGAAATAGGGAACCAACGAAGCCCTAGAAGACAGTACATGTACTTACTAAAAACGAATTTGTTAAGATCTAATGTATGTAGTGGGATACTAATGCTAGGACCATGAATTTCATGTTTATGTTTTCTTTTTCCTGGATGAAAGGTGGTGCAGCCAAAGCCGTACGGCCTACACGGTTCCGACGCCCCTAAATACCATACCGAAACATGCCATGCCATGCCATACCATGATACCTTACCATACCATGCCATACCATACCATACCATACCATACCATACCATACCATACCATACCATACCATACCATACCATACCATACCATACCATACCATGCAATACAATACAATACAATACAATACAATACAATGCAATACAATAAAATACAAATACAATACAATACAATGAAACATAATACAGTGCAATTTAATACAATACAATACAGTACAATACGCAATAAAACAAAGTGTGGTTTACCTGATACCTCGTCCTCGTTGTCTCGCTCGATGCCCAAAGTAAAACCAACAACTATGCCATCCTCGTCAACGAACATCAGGAAATGATCGTACAGACTGTAGTAGGTATAGTTCGTTGCATCATTAAATACGCATGTGAATCGGACAATAATGCTTCCGTTGATCATGTAATCGATATGAACATCGACAAAGTTATCGAGGTTGCCATAAATCTGTCGGAACTATCAAGAAATACATTTCCATTCGTTACAATGTCATTTAACAACCTCACTATAATACAAAAACGGACAGAGCTAGGCAATAGACCATATCGATAATTGACCTACTCCCGCCGTTGATGGGGTAAATCCACAGAATCGGACGGGGAACGGAACGCAGAGCGAGAGCAAGTAGTGTGTTTATCATACTTGGCCTCGTTCTGAGTTCCGATTCCCCGTCTGTGGATTTACGCCATCAACGGCGGGATTATGTCAATTATCGATATGGTCTACAGAAAGGACTATATACCGATTGGCTTGATTTGAGACAGTCAATATTTTTTTTTACTTTTGCCCTTACAAAACAACGTCGGCATATAAATCAAATATTGACTGCTTTTTCATTTTGGCAATAGTAAAAACCATTTCCCCTCAGTGATCTTGAGACTATCATACTCGTATTTCAATCGACCTTTAGTCTCGGGAAATAGTATGTATACTATAGTCTTTTCCAATTTTTACTATAGGCCTCATGAGCAGTCAATATTTGTATACTACAACCCAATCTGATCGTGATACTTACACACACCCGCTGACGACAAAGAAGGATTTCCAAGAAAATATTACGGAATTATCAAACCAAGTGAGTCGTAGAATGGATTTTATCTAATTTGATCTTCAACCAACACGTATAAGACTCATTTCAGTGAAAATTAAACCTTTTTTTTTTATTTCAAGCAAAAAATCAGCTTTTTTATTCGACCATATGAGTAGTTTTTTCAGTCATACATTTGTTACTCGGTACGTGAAAAATATTTTCTGATCAGAAAGTTTGCATTTTTTCTATCCGTGCATGAATGAGCACATGTGTTAATTCAAAAATGTCACAAACATTACCAAAAAGTTACACCAAAATGTTACAGACGTTACCAGACGTTACCAAACAAAACATTGCATTAAAAGAAATCCTGAGGATAGAATGTCCTACCACTTTAATGAACTATTTGTAAAGATGTTACCAATTATCTGTGAAAAGTGCAATAAAAGATTCGCTAACATGTCAGAGAATTTTTACTTTGAAGTCATTTGGAGCAAAAAACCATTCCCGTGCGAGGTCACAAACGTTACCGAACGTTACATGAACTTTATTCAGTATTTTGGCAATTATTTTAATCTTTAAACACCTGCTGTCTTGATCTCACCTATGAGCACCATTATCAACAACAAATTCGTTGATATAATGTTTATGCTAGGTTCCGTGACCATTTAAAAGTGAAATTTTCCCATTTTTCGTTCACAAACGTTACTTTGGAATCACCCATAAATCACTTCATTTTTTAATTCTATCAGGTCATTATGTTAAAAATCAGTTTAAAATGGTTGTGGTTACTCACGAGAAACACGAAGACTTCTTCCCACCATAGATATTCCGCTGAGCCTTTGTCAAGTAACGCAGGATCGTAGACCAGCGTGTTATTATTGTAGTATGTAAACCGAACTTCGCTCATTACTGAAAACACAAATTTTCAAAAATTCATTGTATTTCTATTATCTTGCAAGATTCAATCTTATGCAAGCAAATGTTTTTAAATTAGCAAAATAATATAAGTTTTACAATCTCAAAAAATTATCATTTTCGGAGTGAGGCGCAGAATTGTGTCTTTTTGACAAAATGTTCCCATTCAATGGCAATTATACTCCACTCATTTTCTTTAAAAACGGCGCAATTCTGCCAATAGATACAATACTGCTCCTTGATGCATTTTCAAGAGTGCTTTTAAGCATTTTTTTAAATACTGTACTAAAAATACTATTTGTTTAATTTTTTATGTTTCTTACGATACTTTGGTACAAAATAACTCCTTACCATGATACTATAAAGTGTGAAAACTAAAGATAGCATCAACCGTTTCTATTATTATACCTTTGTTTTTTGCATACTCTTAAATAATGTAAAGCCCAAACTTTCAGAAAGTATCTTTTCATTTGTTTATTCAAACGGTAAGGAACATGTACCAGATATTGAGATATAATGTTTATGAAAGCAAACAAGCGTACAAATCACAGCCTTACCTTCATATAACAACGTTTCGGTGCTAGCAGGGTGCCAATTAGGAGTCAAACTTGAATGGATAATTACGGGTTGGTCTGTTTGTGTTTCTTCAGAACTTTCGTAACTACCTGTTAGAATTTCGATTATAGCCAAATGGTTATTCAATTATTTTTATTCATTATATAATTTGGCAAATCCTAAAATTATTGAAACTAGAGTGCGTGATTCTCTTAGAAAAAAAAACCATTCAAAAAGAAAAAGCAGTGCATAGTGAAGTAACAGTATAAGACTAAAACACAAACATTCAAATTTTCAAATAATTATTAACTGCAATTTTCAACAAATTACTTATAAATTTCCCTTCAAAGGAGAAACTAGCCCTTCATTTGTTAATGACAAACCTGAGTATAATATAAGAGAATCACCACATATTTAACATTATTGTGATTAAGCATTAAGTGTGGTTTTACATAAAATATTTTTCTAATTTATTCACCCTTTCTTGGTTATAAAATGTTCTTTGATGTTTTTACGTAGACGACATTATTTGTGATAATTACATTTTTTTCCCCAATTTTTAGGTTATGGATAATGAAAAGAACTTGATAAAAATGTGTATGAAATTGTCGATAATGTGATAATCGATAATCCCTTGGGAGAGAGCCATTCATATAGATGTTTTACACGTTTTTAATTTAGATTTCATTAAAATATTGCTGCTGGGCTTCCAAAGTAACGTTTGTGACCGAAAAAATGAAAAATTTCACTTTAAAATGGCTACAGAACCTAGCATAAGCATCATATCCATAATGGTGCTCACTGGTGGAGCCAAGACATGTAGGTGTTTAAAAATCAAATTAATTTCCAAAATCCTGAATAAAGTTCATGAAACGTTTGGTAACGTTTGTGACATCGCACAGAAACAGTTTTTTGCTCCAAATGACTACAAAGTAAAAATTATGAGACATGTTAGCGAATTTTTTTATTGCGCTGTACACGGATGATGGGTAATATATTTACAAAAATTTCAAAAAAGTGGTAGGAAATTCTATCGTCATGATTTTTTTATGCATTGTTTGGTGTGGTAACGTTTCTGACATTTTGGCGTAACTTTTTGGTAACGTTTGTGACATTTTTGAATTAAAACATGTGCTCATTCATGCACGAATTGAAAAAAAAAAATACATTTCAATTTGTCTTTGGGAAATACTTCTCACGAACCAAGAAACAAACGTACGATTGAAAAACCTACTTATGTGGTCGAATAAAAAAGCCGATTTTTTACTTGAAATCAAAAAAGGTTTAATTTTCCATGGAATGAGCCTGCACTCTTTTATGATTTTGAAATGATTATGCTCTCTATGGTATAAAATCAATTTTAATTGCTGTTGGTTAATCTACATCCCAACTCTGGAATTACCTGCTATCCATAATCCCACTGCGATTGCTGCAAACATAGCAAGAAGCAAGAACCAAACAATAACTATTCCGAGTAAAGAACTTCTCCTTTTCCGGCTAAGAAGTGAAAGATACTTCTTTCCTTTCGTGGCTTTATCAACATGATGATCTGGGCTACTCTTTGTCAAAGGGTGATTAAATCTTGGCCCAGCAACGCCCTGGTCTTTGCTGGACGAATCTGGATATTCGATAAAGTAGTGTTTTGGTAATGGATCCTGTCGTGGAGGATTATGTTTGAAGACTGGTGCTTCGCTTTCTGGTGGCTCCTCGCTGTTGATGGTCCCCCATTTCAGTTGGTATCGTCGTGGAGGATTATGTTTGAAGATTGGTGCTTTACCTTCTGGTGGCTCCACACTGTTGATGGTACCCCACTGTAATAGTTATTAATGGACGTTGTTACAAATAAAGCCTCAAAACAGAACAGAACAGACAAAAAAAGAAAGAAGGAAAAAAAAAACACCAAAAAAAAACAAACAAAAAAAACCCAACAAAAAACAAGCAAGCAAAGAAAGAAAGAAGCAAATCAAAAAAAGAAAAAAAGGGGAAAAAAAGAAAAAGAAAAAGAATAAAAAAAAAGAAAGAAGCACCAGAATACTTACTGATTTCAATTCTGTTTCGGACATCTTGATCAAGACACAATCTGACAATGAACTTCACATATAAAAAATTTAACACCAATTAGTCAAAAATCTCAAAATTACACACGGTTAATTAGCCAATGAATTATTGTTATGTAAAGATCCCAGAAAAGACACAAATACATGCGCAGTAGCAGCAATTTGGTTGTTCATATCTTTTTCGTCATAACGATTTTCCGGATATTTATTATACGTTTGTTTCGATATTGTTATTTTATTACTGCTATACAAAATATATTAATACGCAGTGATTTGGTCTTAATCAATCCTAATCAATCATTGTTTGTCTCTTATACACAATACAAATACACTAGTTCACAATGTTGTAGAATACAAGGGATATGCCATGAATCTCGTAGCAGAGTCTGATTGCTTACTGGATTTTTCAAGGTTTATTTAAAGTGTACCTTTCAAGGTAAAGCAGCCTGCACGTAAGGCCAAATGTACATACTGCCCTCTTACATCGGTACGCATGTGTGTTCCATTTACGTAAGTTACTTTGGCAAATCTAAATCTTTAACAAGTAAATATATTGCTAGGAGTCAAACACGCAGACGGCCACAATTACTTTAGGTAATGCTTTTGATACAATTTTGCTGTAAGGAATAACGTTATCCCACAAAGGAAAAACAGTATCATCATTACAAAATAAAATAAAAGCAACTGACGTTGTGCTGCTTCATATGGCATCAACATACTGTATTTTCGCGCTCTGTAATTTTTGCGCACAACCAATTTTGGATCATTTCGCGCACGTGAACATTGGCCGAATATGGAATTTCCTTGTAACAAACATACAGTAATTTTCACATTGCATTTATTTTCGCGCTAGATTAATTTTGCGCAAAAGCGCGAAAATAAATTAAGCGCGAAAAATACCACTTATACCGTAAATTATAAGATTCGATTCAAACAAATTCATGATAGCTGAGAGTATGAAACGTACTTGACATAACACTTCCGTAAAATGTGTCATAGAAAAAGAAAAAACCTTACAATCTTTTGGTGTAAAGTTCTTGGCTCTATTAAATATAGATGATAAGGCATAATTTCGTAGTCTACGAAATGAACTTTAAGATACTATTTGTTTTATTTCAGTCGGTAATCTAAAACAAAAGTTATGCTTTATCAAAAGTATATTTGGAAACAAATTTGTCCAGACAAATTTCAAACTCATATTCTTAAAACCGAACAGGAGTTTGGGAAGTTAGCATATCAGTATGTTTTCATTTTACTATCTTGATCTCGCTTTAGGCTAAAATACAATATCTCATAGTAAATAATTTAATTTTTCTCATTTAACATTCCATATGGTGGATCCAATTCAATATATTTGTATGAGTTACAATCAATTTTCAATGCAAAATATGCAAAATAATATTATCTAGCCATAGGATACGATTAATTTTATGTATTACTAATCTCAAAACTTTTAAAACGTTAAGATACATCTCGGAAAATCCCTTGTTATCTTATCGTTATAATTTCCTGATTTTAAAAACGATTGAATACACAAAACAGATGATAATCAGTGATAAAAAATCCTCTTTTAAACTCTTACCAACAGTATAAATTAGCACTCATTTTTTTAAATTTTATTAAGAGACATCAAGATAATCTAATACGAAACAACTCGATTCAAATCCGAAGACACGTGTGCAGAATAAATGGAAAAAATAATGTTTTGCTGATGTAACTTACTATTATCGCGTCTTAATATTTTGAGAGGCTATTGTAAGTGTATGCTTATATCGATACAATAATTTTTTTCAATTCACTGCACAATGTTTGAATTAGACTGCATTTTGAAAGTATATGTTACAGGTCCAAGTATTGTTGCAAGAAGACATAACATATGCCAGTGACATATGAGAGAATGATAACCTACTACTCGTGCACTTTGGTCAAATCACTCACAACTAGAATAACAATGCTCCATTTCAGTTAAGATGTTGTACTATGTATGTAAAGGATCTGATTGGCTTTGAAATGCAAACATGGCTGCATAAAAGAAAGTTTCAAAGCCTGAAGACGCCTTCACTGATAAGACGATATGTTAGATTCGTTCAATTCAGTAGAAAAGCATGTTTCGCAACAACATCAAACGGAAGAATACATTTATTTCTATTGTTAACAATAAAGTCAAATCGCAAAGTTGTTACTTGTTTGATTAACAAAATCGTCAGCCTTTGAAGTTTGAACCTCAGGAGAATTTCAATATCTCGCAATGTCGAAGATAGAATTCAACAGAATGAGTGCTTATTGTGATTGTTACACAAAGAGAGTGCTTCAAAATAGAATAATACCCAGACAGTTAGAGTACAACCACATCTTAGCGTTTATGCATATAAGTCTTCTGGAAACCCTTAAATGGGACTAATTGCACTGATTTATCAGAAAACGTCGGGTATATATTTGCTTAGGCACATTGATGAAATAACATTTGAAAAAAAAACCCATCACCAACAACAACAACAATAACAACAAAATAATTCTTCATTTGGCAATATTCAAGAATCTAAACGTTTCATGCATTATTGTCTACATTAATAACTCATCCAAATATATAGGTCACACACCACTAATTAATTAAAATTCCTACTAATTTATATATGCAAAGATGCAATGATATTTGGTCTATAATGTCACATTGAAGGTGTTTCAATGCATAAATAACATTCTTAAATAGAATGACTTTTTTTAATCAATTAAGACATGTTCCATTGCGGGTTGAGCTGCTCAAGTTTTTGTAGCAGTCAACTTGGCTCAACCGGCAAGGCGCTTGCTTGCGGTGCGAAAGGTCCCGAGTTCGAACCCCGCTGGTGCCAAAAGTTGAGTGTGCTTGAAATTCCCTTGGAAAAGGAACTAACTGCTAATTGTCTCGTGGAAACCCGTACGAAACTCGGGGAGCTGATCCGGGCAGCGATGGTGCGTATGTGGGCTGATCAAGGTTCAGCGCCCCTATAGAGGTTGTCGCAGAACCTGAAATGATGCTTGATGTTGAACACCTGTACAGTGTGCAGAGGCCGAGTGGAATTACAAATCTGGGAGGCATAGCGCACTATAAGTCCCCAGTATTTATTCTATTTATTATTTGCTAGACTATCGCAAAGATAGACCATGTTATGGACGGCTGGCCGGTACTTATGGATCTTTTTGTGATCCTAAATATCTGCACATGTTGGAGAATGTAAGATGTTTCTAATCAACATTAAACAAGACCCATCTAAAGTAGGAATCTAGACTACAAATAAGGCACTCAAGTCGTAATGCCGTCTTCGGCTATCATGGGCACCTATTGTTTTTTTGTTTTTGTTTTTGTTGATGCGGAGGCACCAACTATTCATCATATTTTGTCATACATGAAAAACATAATATACTAAAATCATAATAATAATTACTACAAGTACATCAACAAGAATTCTGCAACTTTCAGCCCTAAAATGCTAATATTTAGCCAATTTTCAAAAAAATCGTAATAAATACCAAATGCGAATGTCCCAAGTATCTTTTTTTCATTTATTTATAAGAGGAAAACTGTCTCTACACATTGTTGGTAGTTTTATCGTTTTCTATCGATGGCGCACATATCATGTATCTTTAATGCTTAAGTGAATTTGAGAATTTGAGAATTTCTAGCCAGAAGGAAATGTTTTGGACATTTTGAATGTCATAATTGGAATCCTAGGTATTATAAACATGGGTATTGCCACCATTTTCAACTTTCTATGTTGCCCAGAACTGAAGATATTTTCCAAAATATGTTAAAAACGGCAGCCATTTTGGATTTCAAGATGACTGCCAGAAGGAAATGATTTATAACATTTTAAATATCATAAACATTGGGTATTGCCACCATTTTCAGTTTTTTATGTTGCCCAGAAATGGAGATATCGACCAAAGTATGTTGAAAATGGCGTCCATTTTGGATTTCAATATGGCTGCCATAGGGAAATGATTTGCAACATTTAAAATGTCATAAATGTAATCCTTGGTATCATAAACATGGTTATTGCCACCATTTTCAGCTTTCTATGTTGCCCAGAAATGGAGATATTGACCAAAATATGTCAAAAATGACAGCCATTTTGAAATTCAAAATGGGCGCTAAACCGCTGAGCGAAAAAAATGGTAACAATTTGATTTGAGTTCTAGGGTGTCTTATGTACATTTTTAAGACCAAAAAACCCTATTATAGCAAAAATGCCCACAAATCTCAAAAAGTGACATAGCAGCCCATACTAACAGAGTTACGGAGCTGCGAAAACGCACCAGATTGGACAAATTTGACCTTTAACCCTCACTATCTCTTTTAACATTGGGATCTTCATGGCGCATAGAGTTTAGTATGGCGCTCCGAAAACTGCACAAATGAGCTCTTCATCAATCGCTCAAGTCAGCGTAACACGATTAGCCAACGGTATCCCAATTTTGTTTTTTTACATAAGTTATGTACCCAACTGGAGGTTTCAAAATATGTTAAACTTTAGTTGGGATGATCTTGGCGCACACCTTAACACGTACTTAAAATGGACATATTATTTTGGTGGTTGTTTTTACCCTAATTTTCAATTTTCATTTTCGGCCAAACCGAAAACGGCAAGAACCTTGAGATTCATTTATAGCGTTTTTGCATGATACTGTATCACTGCATTTTTTTTAAAATAAATTGATCCAATGACTCATGAATCGCCACATGGTACATTCTTACAAAGATGTGTGTCATGGATCTCGACGGAAGTCGAAGGATGATGATGATGACATTCTTACAGAGACAAACTGTTAAGAAAAAGAAAACAAGCTCTCTGTCAATAACATGAAACCAGTAGACTGTGTATACTTAATGTAATCCCCTTTCTGGCTCAATTTGATAAAACATTCTGCGTCATATTGACGTTTGATCTTAATTCAAGTTCATATACTTTAAACCGAAAAGGAATTTAAATTGTCTACGTCAATATGGTAGTAAACATTTCAGTATTCCTTTCACTATCTTTATCTCGCTTTAAGCGGCCCACAAACGATCAATTTTATTGTGCAATATCGACTATTGTGCAATATTATTGATCGTGTATATACGATATTGATGGCTTGCGCAATATATTGAAGAAATCTAATCTACTTTGATTTTTATTGACGTTTGCACAATAATATTGTCTCGTGTATTGTAACTGTCAATATTATTGTGCAATCAAATCTCAGTCTGCATAGAAAACGCATTGGGTCATCATAGTACCTTCAATATCCATGACCTTATCCGTCGACGTCCTGCATTCAAATGGAATCTTGTTAAGGGCAGCAAGTCAGCATACGAATTTATTATAGGACTTTGCGAACTTTGCCTTTTTAGATACGAATTTGGTACTCGACATCAGATAGGCTCTTTTACTCACACGGAATAAATCGCATTATTCAGGTAATAACCGTAATCAGCGGCGACTTGCTGCCTTTATCCGTTTTCATTCAAATGACGGGTTTATTGCGCAATATAATTGAATCGTGTGTGTCCTAAAACATTATTGACAACATTCATATCAATAACATTGCTTCAATAAATTTGATCGTGTATGGGCCGCTTTAGGCTAAGATTCCATATTTCATAGTACATAATTTTATTGGTTTCTAATTTAACATTCAGTATATATTAGCATGATGGATCCGATTGAATATTTGTTTGAGTTAGAATCAATTTTGATACAAAATATGAAAAGTAATACTATCTAACCACAGGATATGATTAATGTTATGTATTACTAATCTCAAAACTTCTAACTCCCTTGTTATCTTGTCATTATGATATTCTAATTTCAAAAACAAAACGGCTGAATACACAAAATAGATGATTATCAGTGATAGAAAAAAGACTCTTACAAACAACATAAATTGCCACTTAAACTATCTTTATTTTCCTAAGAGACATCAAGATAATCTAATGAAAACGAAATTAGATTATAGAGACAACTCGATTTAAATCCGAAGACACGTGTGCAGAATAAAATGGCAAAAATAATGTTTTGCGTATGTAACTTTAATACTGCGTCGTAATATTTTGATAGACTATTTTGAGAAACTGTAGTTTATGCTTATATCGATACAATAACTTCTTATCAATTCATTGCACAATGTTTGCATTAAACTGCATTTTGAAAGTATATGTTACACGTTCAAGTACTGTTGCAAGAAGACATAAAATATGCCAGTGACATATGAGAGAACGATAACCTTCTACTCGTGCACTTTGGTCAAGTCACTTACAACTAGAATAACAGTGCTCCATTTCAGTCAAGATGCTGTACTATGTATGTAAGGGGTCTGATTGGCTTTGAAATGCACACATGGCTGCATAAAAGAAAGTTTCAAAGCCTGAAGATGCCTTCATTGATTGGACGAAACGTTAGATTCGTTCAATTCAGTAGAAAAACATATTTCGCAAAGTCAAATCGCAAAGTTGTTACTTGTTTGATTAACAAAACCGTCACCATTTGACGTTTGAACGTCAGGAGAATGTCAATATCTTGGAATGTCGAAGATAGAATTCAACAGAATGGATGCTTATTGTGATTGTGACACAAAGAGAGTGCTTTAAGATAGAATAAAACTCAGACAGTGAGTTAGAGTACAGTCGCATCTTAGCGTTCATGTATAGCCTTCTGGAAACCCTTAAATAGGACTTACTGAACTGATTTGTTATGAGTGTGCGATGAGAGATGCAGGTACGTGCTATTAATAAACTTGAAGTTTTAAGGTCGTCTCTGTTCAAAGTGATTTTTTTTCTTTCCTTTTCATCGTTCATAAAACTCTCTTAAAGAGCCTCGTCAAAATTAAAAGTAACGTCTCACTACGTTACAAAAGAATTCACAGGGAATAAAAAAATCACCCTTTCCTCTTCTCGCAGTTAGTAATAAGGTTTTGTTACATTGTACAACGTGCGTACTTACTGTTAACTCTATATGAAGTAGTTGACAGATTTTAAGAAAACATGTATTGCCTTCCGTATGAAATCCAAACTGTCTTGCTGGTTAGCTCTATGTATATATTATTAAACTGACTTTAAGGAAAATGTGGTACAAAAACCTGGTTTCCTATTGATTTTATATGTGATGGCTCACCGTGAAAAGGATTTTGCGATAGAACACTTTTCAAGAAACTTGTGAAAATAGGCAGCAAAAAATAAAGAAAATAATAATAATATCCTGCTGTTTTTCTGTTGTAACATTTGATCGCCTTGATTCAACAAGTAAGGTGTCTTAGAAAATGTTGTAACAGATGAAATGATAAAATCAAAATTGATATCTTCTGCAAAGTCCCCCTTTTGGGGTGAGCCACCACAAATGATATTTGCAAAGATTGTTGTTATATTTGGTCGTTAAAGTAAGGCTTTGGTATTTCTTTTATAAACTGTTTTATATAGAAAAATACTTTAATTTTAATTAAATCATATAAAGTAATTGTCTAAACCATTTTAAAGCATACATTTGTTACAGCTCAACATGGTGGCGATGTCGGACGTTGGCAAATATTGTGATCCAAAGTGCTAAGAAGTATTTAAAAAGTCTACCTTAAACTTTTGAATGTCAACTTTTGAATTATTTAACCAAAATTTAGTAGTGAAGTGCAGGATTGTGTCTTTTTGACAAAATTTTCTCTTTAATGCAATACTCCATTCACTTTTTCAAGAAAGGTGCAATTCTGCCAATAGATACACTACTGCACCCTGATGAAATTTACACAACTTAGGAAAATTTGGGGCTTCAATCTATCAACCGATCTGTTGCAAAGCGTCCCAAACTTAAATGTCGTCATAAGTGCTGATTTATAAAACGAGGGACTATTTTGTCAAAAATGAGTTTTTCACAGATTCTTACAGACCTCTTACTTGTGAAACATCCTGCCAAAAGCTTAAAATCCAGAAAGGTATTTTTTTGCGCCAAATATGGACATCTTATGACCATATTTGGGCATAAATCCCATATATATGACCCTACATATCGAAAGGTAACTTAAATGTCGAAAAATCTAAATTGATTTTTCAGTCTCATCTAAGAAATCATATTTTAAGTTTTAAAATGACACCTTGGGTGTTCTATTGCAAAATTACATCCAAATTGGTAAAAGGCATGGGCTGATTCGGAAAATTATGATTCTGAGAAAATTGAGTTTAAAGTTTTTGTACTTAGTAAAACTTGAATGGACAGATGATTCTTATCTTAGTTTTTAACAAATTTTTCTTATGTTTTGGCTGTTGAAACCCAATTAATACGATAGAATATACTTCAAAGGTAACGTTTGATGAAATTAGAAATTCGACCTTAGGCAGTCCGGTCCAACTGCCCATTTAGGAAAGGTTGCCTGATACAGCAGCACCTTTCCCAATCTGGCAAGCATAATACCCATAATGCATTGCGAAGCCTATTGTATTTTAAAAAATCTTAGCTGTGAACCAAACGACACTTTGGTTGGCGATGATTTTTGGTACACAGCAAGAGGGTCATATTTGGAGGGTTTTCACCAAGCGAAAAAAATATTGACCAGGAGCAAAGTATTAAAAATGATATAACCGTTTTTAACGGTTTTCCTAATTCAAATTTAAAAAAAGTAAACAAATAGTTTTTAATTGTAAAATGTTGAAACCCTTTTTAAGTTGAGATTTGTTGAGAAAAATAGTAAATAAACTCTTATATCAAAGGATATTTCAAGTTATAAAATTAAACATTTTTAATGGTACAGTGCATTGTGGGTATTCATGCTTGCCATATTGGGAAAGGTGCTGCCGTATCAGGCAACCTTTCCTAAATGGGCAGTTGGACTGGACTGTTAGGCGTGAATTTTAAATAAATGTCAAAAAAAAAATGTCGCTGCTTATATAGCGCTTTTCCATAACTGATCAAAGCGCTTTACATTACCACTATAATACAGTCAGCTGCCTATTCAAGCGCTCAATGTCAGTATTCCTAGTAACTCCCCATATAACGCTTGGGTCGACGAGGCAAGTGTGATAAAGTGATTTGCCCAGGTTCACAACACGTTGGCACCAACGGGGCTCGAACTAACAACCTCACGTTTATGAGTCCTACCGATTTCCGCTAGACAACACGTGCCCGTGTGAAGCTGACTATTCTCAGCTTCAATGGCCCGGCCGTATCTCGTAATTTACTCTGCCGGCCTTATGGTACCTTTCGATATGACGGGTCACAATGGTATTTTTTTATGAAAGATACTCACATGTTGAAATGTGGAAAGTACATGTATATTATAGCCTAATGAAGATTTAAGCAATGAAATTGTCAACAAACAGTTTTCAAAATAAATTTTAGTCACGATAATAAAATAAGTTTAAATTTTGATCTTTTCAATTAATAAGAACTTTAGATTATGGGACACCTGCTGTGAATAAAATAAATATTCTACAAGGTCAAAATGAAAATTACTTAACTCCAGTCTGCAACGTATTGAGATATAGAATTACCTAACCCTCTTGATATGCTTATCACACATCATGTTATAATATAATTGCCTATCTCACTTATTTCCGCGTAACTCACAGCACGTTGTGAGTTAGGCAGAACATTTTTTGCTTAGGGACGCACCATAAGATTTCCAGGGGGAGCAGGAAGTTGGGTTTGGGGTTAAATTTTTAATTTCGCGTCCCGTTTGGAGCGATTTTTTTTCTTAAAAATTACCGTTTTCCCCCCTATTTCATGTTCAGGGGTGAATTTTTTTCTTCTACCTATGGAGGGGGAATTTTTTTCTTGAAAAACTTCCTGCTCCCCACTGGAAATCTAATGGTGCGCCCCTTATCTCACTTTATATTCCTGCCTCTATCACAACATATTATTGTATAATTGCCTTTATCAATTTATGAAATTTCATTAGTTATTTTGACGGTTATATAATACTCCTACAGACATCCAAACACAACCACTATATTTGATTTACATCATTAAGTTAGTATACAGGACATGTTCAAAAAATGGCAAGAAAGTAAAAGATATAGACTGATTTTCTATTTTCTCAAAACAAAAATATGTAGAATGGCAAAACATTTATAAGCGTGACGATATGTGGCTGACCAGGAGGTGACTTTCTTTCCTGTAAAATATGCATGTTCTCTTAAGTATGTTTTACAGTTCAGAAAGCTAATAAAAAGTCACATTTTCTATATTAGGCAACTTTATACTATCTGTATCATCGGCTTGACTCATCACATCGAAATCAACCATAGACTGAATGCAACATGTATCTCATGTCATCAATTTTGTTACTCTTAATGCTTTTAAAGGATTTGGTTATTCTGTGTTAAAACTGTTTTGCAAAAGAAATTAATCTTTAGAAATTTTAAAGTTTATATTGATATTTTTCATATTGAAGAAAAGGAAGTTGCTTCCAGCACCTGGCTTTGATTGAATGGGTCGCAACTGTTTTTGAACAGAATCTACACATATTAATACCATACGAAACAACTCAACGTTAACTTTCAATTTCTAATATTTATTCCGTTTCTTTTCCGTGATAACTTTATTGCTTGGAGGGAAATTTTATGAAAAGCATTATCTAAAGTAAATTGTGTTTGCATGTTTGACTTGAAGCAATACAAATTATGTAAATGGAACACCATGAATTATCGAGGGAATCCAGGAGATAATACCACCAGCATGTCATGACAAAGCACATTTCGTTTCTTTATCATTTGTGATGGCTCACTCCGAAAGGGGGGACTTTGCAGATGATATCAATTTTGATTTTTTCATTTCATCTGTTACAGCATTTTCTAAGCTTTAATATGACACCTTACTTGTTGAAATTGGTCAAGGCGATCAAATTTTACAACAGAAAATCTGCTGGAAATTCTTATTATTTTCTTTTTTTTTGCTGCATATTTTCGATTTTCACCTGCTTCTCGAAAAGTGTTCTGTCGCAAAGTCGGAGTGAGTCATCACATTTGTGTGTTGTAATGTTGAAACATATAATACTAATGCAAGCATGTTTCTGTCAATCTTAATTTATGTTGTGATTAATGTTTCTAAAATGACACTTTATGATACATGAAAATCTCTAGAAAATACTAAAATGGGAGATGTTCTTAAAAAATTAGACGTTTATGGCATTTGATCTATGTTAGCAAGCATTTAAATTGGACCATTTATATATACCTTTTAAATGAGCTCGGTCCGATTTTTCAAAATTTAATTTTCAATGTTATGAAAGATGATTACTTAAGAGGTCTGAGTTTCAAATTTCAGCTAAATCGGTCAAACCGTTTGGATTTTACAGGCAATTTTGTATTTCAGATCCTCCTATACGTTACTGTGAACAATTAATGATGGTTACCATAAATAGACACATTTTCATCTCCAAAACGGAACATAATTTAACCGTGATATTTCAAATGGGTCATGAGAAAATATGAGCAACATTCTGGTACCAAAATCTTAAAAAGTTTGAAAAACAGTAATGGCAATCGGACCATGTTTAAGTTTTAAAGTTTTAAGGCTGTTATTGGTGACACGTCTACGTAAGGGAACAGTGTGTTGTACCCCCTTCAGAACTCCTTATAATGACGGAAAAATGCGGTCTACAATGTCAGTTTTTTGCAAAAATTGATCAAAATATTGCCAATAAGAAACTTATTGTGCTTAAAAAAAAAGACTAATAAATTAATATACATACAGCGACTTTGAACTTTACTTTCATTTTAAGTATTGTTTTTCGTGTCAGATTTTTGTAATCTTTTGCATATGTGATCCGTCATATCGAAAGGTACCTGAAAATCGGCATAGTGAATTACGAGATACGGCCGTTGAAGCTGAGCATAGTCAAAAATCACATCCAAGGTCGAATTTCTAATTTAATCAACTACGTTACCTTTGAAATGTGAGTACACTTAGTCAGGTTCCAACATCCAAAACATAAGACAAATGTTTTAAACCGAGATAAAAAATCCTTTCTCTATTCAAGTTTTACCAGTACAGAAACTTTAAACTCGATTTTCTCAGAACCATAGTTTTCTGAATCAGCCCAATGCCTTTTACCAATTTGGGTGTACCTTTGTAATCAAAAATCCAATAACCAAAAGCAAGGTGTAATTTTAAAGCTTAAAATTATAATCTTTCAATGAGCCCAACACAACCACTTGTTTATACCTAATTAGCACAATAGCTTAGTACCTTTGCATCTATTTTCTTTATCTAGCCGTATCTCGACCAGTATGTTGCATCTCATAGTTAATATTTTTCATTCTATCAATTCAATATTGTATGATTTAGTATAAATCCACATTGAAATACCAAATCTGAAAAGTAATATTATCTGGCCACAGGATATGATTTTATGTATCCCAAATCTCAAAAATAAGTTAAAATAAAAGCACTTGCTCATTTGAGCCAAGTGGAAAAGAGAAAAAAATAACAAACACGTGAATATAAATCGGGAAATACCCTTGTTATCTTTTCATGATAACTCTCTGATTTTAAATTCAAATACAATTGAACGGTTTAAAATATGAAAATCATTAAGAAAAAATACTAAGTGAATAAATTGCTTTTGAAATGAAAATTTATAGATACTCATTTTATAAATTTACTTATGGTAGGCATATACAAATTATTGTTTTTCTCCTCTATGAGTGACAGATACAATAAATATGTATACAAGGTAATCTAATGAAAAACAAATAACACTGTAATTACAACCTAATAATAACCAAATTCAGTATTGAAATTTGTCACGCAACATAATGGAAAAAAATATTTTTGATGATATAGTCTTGGTCGTTATATATTTAATTTCAGCTCAGTGCGTGGTCAATATACGCCTCCAACTGAATTTCGATGATAGGTGCTTCATAACACGTCCTCGATATCATTAGGGTCGATCAGGGAATGTTTGAAAGAGGACACGGCGTATTCCCGTGATAGTGAAATTTTGAGAAAAAGATAACATACGGTATTTGAGGAGGGATGGGCCAGTAGTGGATAGGGCAACTGCCACCCTGCCACGCCACTCGTTGTAATTATGCAAATGTTTGACTTGGCCATCTCATTTTTCTACTTGCAACAATATGCATAATAAATTCTTTGTCCTTATATTTTCCTTCTACACATGGAAAATAAATAGAAGAAAGTTTAGCAATATGAATTTAATTAAAACCAGGCATCCTTATTAACCAGGCAAAATGTATTGGTTGTATGACGTAAGAAAATAAAGTTTCATATACGGGCATTGAATTGAAAATAAATTACGATTGACAGAAACATATTTGCATGAGTATTATTGTTTTAAAACACAAGATCAATTAAATGATTACATGATTTAGAAATATGATACGAAGAATATACCCTATGCAGTGTGTTATCATTGGTTATGATACGACATGAACAACGGTAAAAACTCGCAAGATTTCTCGCAAAACTCATCAAAAACAACCATAAAATAATATTTTGTAAATATTGTAAAAAATATATACACAAAAAATGTACAAGTTTAAAACAGAGTAAATTGAAAATGCTGAAACCTGGTGATTATGAGTGTAACATTTGTATTCGGGGTAACCATAGTAATAACGAAACTGAATCACAAGACAAACAAAACTGCTTAAGTGAATTAGACAAACTTGATGAAAAAATTGATATTCATGAAATAGATTTTAGCAAATATGACAACATGTTATTTAATCAAGATCGTAACGGAAACATAACAAAAGAATCCAATTTAGATTATGATAGTCAACAACAAAAAACCGAATGTACATACGTAACTAATGAACAACTCTGT
>JXSR01S002273.1:72184-90269 GCA_000969725.1 Ophiothrix spiculata
CAATTACATGATTACATTATTTAGAAATATGATACGAAGAATATACACTATGTGTGTGTTATCATTGGTTATGATACGACATGAACAACGGTAAAAACTCGCAAGATTTCTCGCAAAACTGCTTCTGCTGTACAATGTAAAAATGCAGTATGAACAAGTTTGAAACATGAATATAATTCCATTGAATGTCAACTTTCACTTTAACTAATGCTAGAAGGTTGTATATACATTTGCTTGGACACTAGCCATTTCTGGTTAATGGATAATCAGAAAACAGACTTTGTCCTTATATTTTCCTTCTACACATGGACAATAAATATAAGAAAATTTATCAATTGATATGAATTTTAATTAAAACCAGGCATCCTTTTCCATATATTTCCAAAATTAACAAAAATGTATTAGTTGTATGACGTTAGAAAACAGGTCCACTTGTTATGTACCATAAAGCTTTATATTATGGGCATTGAATTGAAAATAAATTACGATTGACAGAGACATATTTGCATGAGTATTATTGTTTTAAAACACAAGATCAATTACATGATTACATTATTTAGAAATATGATACGAAGAATATACACTATGTGTGTGTTATCATTGGTTATGATACGACATGAACAACGGTAAAAACTCGCAAGATTTCTCGCAAAACTGCTTCTGCTGTACAATGTAAAAATGCAGTATGAACAAGTTTGAAACATGAATATAATTCCATTGAATGTCAACTTTCACTTTAACTAATGCTAGAAGGTTGTATATACATTTGTTTGGACACTAGCCTCAATTATCCTTTAATCATGGAAAAGCATTGACAATTGTTTTATTTTTTTAAACCTTCAAGAATCATCCAAGGAAAATAAAGTAACTGATCTGATTATGCACATACTACGTTCTTAGCTTATGAGGCAGATATGCTACGGAAAATCCCATGAGAATCCCCAGTGTTCCATTTACATTTGTATTTGCAAAATATCAATCTCTAACTAGTGAATACAATGCTTAGAGCCAAACATGCAGACGGGTTTTCATACACAATTACTTTAGGTAATGCTTTTGATGCAATTTTGCTACAAGGAATAAAGATATCCACGAAATCAAAACAGCATCAGCATTAGGAAACTAAAGTAATCTGTCGTTGTGCTGCTTCGTTTGGTGGTTAGATTCTACTCGATATTTTACGACGCACGTCAGATTTCAGATTTATTAGACAATATAACATTCTTCTAGAGGGGAGCAAATTGCAAGGACGAGCAAATTTGGATAGCGAACAAGCAAATGTTCCTCCTTCCTAGAAGAGAGAGTTGCTAATTTCCAAACATGTAATGCATTATTTTAAGATGTGTATTCAAAAGCCCCAAAGTCCTCTTTTGGATACCCTCCAGCAAACGAGAGTGTTTGTTCGTAATCATGGTAATGGAATGGAGGCATGCCATATCACATCAGAATATTCCAAGAGAGGACAAATATAACGAGTATAAACATTGAAAACGTCGGTCACATCACATACCGATCTATTTCAAAATCAGTAAAAAACACATCACATACCGATCTATATTACCATGTCAGTTTTATTTGATCTCTGACAAATAATTCCTTTTTTCAATTTTCGTGGATTTGGTATTATTGTAAAAAAAAAACACTTTAAAGTTTAGAATTTGCTCAAAAGATTTGATATATTGTTTTACCAACAATAATTTATATGATACCAAAGTTATAGATCAGTATGTGAAAACGTTATTTACGCAAATAAATGACTTTACAAATAGACCGGTATGTGATGAGGCCGACGAAAAGTTCAATTGAGTTGAATCCAAACTTCTTAAGGTAGAACCCAAGGGGCCACTCTGATATAATGCTGCAGGCATAGCATGACCAATAAAAGGCGAATTAGGGTTGTTTTTGAGGACAGAAGGGTGTATCAGGTGACACCGTTTTGGGTATCAAAAGCAGCCATTTTAGCTCATTTTCAAAAAATGGGGTACCTTTACAAACCCTAGTGTTAAAATGATAACGGAAAATTCTCGATTTAGGTTGTGAATGGGGTAAAAGGGTATATTTCGGCTTCAGAAACAATCACCCTTTAGGGGGTGTTTTGAAAAACTGTGGTCACGCTATGCCTGCAACATTATACTTGAGTGCCCCCCCCCCCCCGTGGAAACGACAAAGAAAAGCTTGTGATAAAAAGTCATATGTGCTATCGTGCTTTATTTTTTTTCAGAAGAATAAGAAATATTTACTTAGAGGATGTTCCGAAAACTAACGAAATACCTTTAGTTTTCTGCATGCATTACTTCTCCAAAAGACGTAATGCAAAAATTAAAAAAAAAACCCTCATACGGTATATTATTGGCATCTCATATCAAATAATACTAAACTCTGTAGAATCTTCCCTAAACCGCCTATATTGGCATTAAGACTCAAAACCTGGTGGGACGTATTATTGGAGCAAAAGTAACACTAAACCAGGAATTAAACATATCTTCTGCTCCGAATATGACAAAAATAGTGCATGCTTGCTCTGAAACTATTGTAATCTTCTATCTTATTCATCGTTGGGTTCATTGATAAGATTGAACAAACAGATCAACATATCTGATCTTGAGTCATTCGAAACGCGTATCATGGTTTCTCAAAATTTTGTATTTTTCTTAATTGAAATCAAATTGGTAAATTGAATTTTACTAAAACCACATAAAGCCTCCATGCACCTACTTTGCAAAAAACAAAGAGTAACAACACTTCTATCAAAATTTGCAAGTTCCTTTTACTTTTCAATAGATAAAAGAAAATGTTACAACCCTAAATGTTCTTCTCAAAACGAGATATGATCTATTTGATTACAAAACAACAGATTGCGTAACTCTACCACCTTATAACAAGCTTTCCCGAACTGATATTTAAACTTATTAAATTATATGAAAAAATAAAAACATGAAAAGTTCTTAGATATGAAGTGTTCCCTTTTTCATTTATAATAATTTGTTAATCTCCATCAAATCTTAAAAAACCCGTTTACGCCGAAATCGGCTAAGGTGTTTTTCATAGGTCTTTAAATCTTTACGTTACTTTTGAAGCTGACCATTAAATGAGATCCCTTAAGGTGCTTTTGGTAGCCAATTATAAAAGCATTTCATATAAAGAACATTTGGAGATATCAATATTTTGTCTTCTTCATAATATCGCTAACAATAATGTAGAATTTTTTATGTTACACATGTACATTGTTTAGGAAAGTGATTTGAACTAATAGAAAATCATCTGATGACAATTCTGTATTTTAAATGAGTTTATGTTGGTATTGCATTAAGAAAAAGAAAAAGGAAACAAGCTCTCTGTCAATAGCATGAAACCAGTAGACTGTTTATACTTAATCTAATCCCCTTTCTGGCTCAATTTGATAAAACATTCTGCGCCATAATGACATTTGATCTTAATTCAAGTTCGTATACTTTAAACCGAAAAGAAGTTTAAATTTTCTACGTCATTATAGAAGTAAGCATTTCAGTATTCCTATCACTATCTTTATCTCGCTTTAGGCTAAGATGCCATATTACACAGTACATAATTTAGTTGTCTCATTTAACATTCAGTATAAATGTGTATGATGGATCCGATTGAATATTTGTTTGAGTTAGAATCAATTTTGAATACAAAATATGAAAAGTAATACTATCTAGCCGCAGGATATGATTAATTTTATGTATTTCTAATCTCAAAACTTCTAACTCCCTTGTTATCTTGTCATTATGATTTTCTGATTTCAAAACCAAATACGGCTGAATACACAAAATAGATGATAATCAATGATAGAAAAAAGATTCTTACAAACAACATAAATTGCCACTTAAACTATCTTTATTTTCAAGATAATCTAATGAAAACGAAATTAGATTATAGAGACAACTCGATTTAAATCCGAAGACACGTGTGCAGAATAAAATGGCAAAAACAATGTTTTGCTTATGTAACTTACTGTGTCGTAATATTTTGAGAGGCTATTTTGAGAAACTGCAGTTTATGCTTATATCGATAAAATAGCTTCTTATCAATTCATTGCACAATGTTTGTATTAAACTGCATTTTGAAAGTATATGTTACACGTCCAAGTATTGTTGCAAGAAGGCCATAACATATGCCAGTGACATATGAGAGAATGATAACCTACTACTCGTGCACTTTGGTCAAATCACTCACAACTAGAATAACAGTGCATCTTCAGTAAAGATGTTGTACTATGTATGTAAGGGGTCTGATTGGCTTTGAAATGCAAACATGGCAGCATAAAAGCAAGTTTTAAAGCTTGAAGACGCCTTCATTGATTGGACGAAATGTTAGATTCGTTCAATTCAGTAGAAAAACATATTTCGCAACAGTCAAATCGCAAAGTTGTTACTTGTTTGATTAACAAAACCGTCACCATTTGACGTTTGAACCTCAGGAGAATTTCAATATCTCGGAATTTCAAAGATAGAATTCAACAGAATGAGTGCTTATTGTGATTGTGATACAAAGAGAGTGCTTCAAAATAGACTGAGTTAGAGTACAGTCTCATCTTAGCGTTCATGTATAGCCTTCTGGAAACCCTTAAATAGGACTTAATGAACTGATTTGTTATGAGTGTGCGATGAGAGATGCAGGTAAACTTGAAGTCTTAAGGTCGTCTCTGTTCAAAGTGATGTTTTTTCTTTCCTTTTCATCGTTCATAAAACTCTCTTAAAGAGCCTCGTCAAAATTAAAAGTAACGTCTCACTACGTTACAAAAGAATTCACAGGGAATAAAAAAATCCCCCTTTCCTCTTCTCGCAGTTAGTAATAAGGTTTTGTTACATTGTACAACGTGCGTACTTACTGTTAACTCTATTTATGAAGGAGTTGACAGATTTTAAGAAACCATGCGTTGCCTTCCGTATGAAATCCAAACTGTCTTTCTGGTTGGTTCTGTGTATTATTAAACTGACTTAAAAGTGTGGTTCCTTTTGGGACTCAAAAGTAAAAAGAGCGGCAAATGGATTGATGCTTTGATCAGTCTTTGTTGTGATTCCTTCTCATCTATTACTTCCATGGTGTAACGTAGTTACATCAGAATTCACACGGAATGAAAAATCCCCTTTTCCTCTTCTCGCTGTAAGTAATAAGATTTTGTTACATTAACAACGTGCGTACTTACTGTCGCTTCAGGCGATGTGTTAACTCTACATTAAGGAGTAGAAAGATTTTAAGAAAACATGCATTGCCTTCCGTATGAAATCCGAACTCTCTTTCAGGTTGGCTCTATGTTTTATTAAACTGACTTTAAGGAAAATATGGGACAAAAACCTGGTTTCCTATCGATTTTATATGTGATGGCTCACCCTGAAAAGGACTTTGCGATAGAACACTTTTCAAGAAACTTGTGAAAATAGGCAGCAAAAAATAAAGAAAATAATAAGAATATCCAGCTGTTTTTCTGTTGCAACATTTGATCACCTTGATTCAACAAGTAATGTGTCTCAGAAAATGTTGTAACAGATGAAATGATAAAAACGATTTCGTAAATGTCAAAATTAGGCTTATTTTATTCAAAAACTGACACCGAATGACCCTGTTTTTCGCTCTTGTCAACAAATCGCTCGGAATGACCCAGTTTTTTTTATCCTCTACACCGAATGACCCCTATTTTCAATGTATTTCTCACCTATTGCCCCTACATTTCGAAAGCCGGTAAGAGCAAGTACGTCACTTTCATAATTGAGTGCCCCCCCCCCCGGAGTTCTGAGCAAATCGAGTTTTTGTACTGAGTAAATGTTGAATGGAAATAGGATTCTTATCTTGGTTTTTAATACATTTTTCTTTTGTTTTGGCTGTTGAAACCTGATTAATATGATAGAATATACTTCAAAGGTAACGTTTGATGAAATTAGAGCAAATGAAAAATAAATTTTGTCACGCTAATAAAATAATCTTAAATTTTCATGAAATTTACAATTTTTTTCAATTAATCAGAACTTTAGATTACGGGACACCTGCTGTGAATAAAATAGATATTCTACAAGGTCAAAATGAAAATTGCCTAACTCCAGTCTGCAACTTATTGAGATATAGAATTACCTAACCCTCTTAATATGCTTATCACACATCATGTTATGATATAATTGAATACGCCAGAATAAGAACATCCAAACTCCAATAGCTCCCTTCTGTTAAGTTCTGTAAAATATAAATGCATACAAATCTCTGAAAATGCTTTCAAATCACTAAAAAGCATTTCCTATTTCCATGTCTTTATCCCGATCAAAATTTCACATTTGACCTTGTAGTTGACTTTTTTAGACATTGTTAGATAATTTTTCTGGCATATAGTTGCAATGGGGAGCTCATGGAGTTGGGGTTTTCTTGTAATGGCTGTTTAAATATAGCAACTATGTACTCTAACAAGTATTTAACAATGTCTAAAAAAGTCAACTACATGGTCAAATGTGACACTATGATTAGGATATTGACATTGAAATGCTATTTTAGTGATGTGAAAGCATTTTCAGAGATTTGTATGCATTTACATTTTATAAGTATACTTAACAGAAGGGAGCTATTGGAGTTGGGATGTTCTTATTCTGGCGTATTCAATTGCCTATCTCACGATACAGTTCCGCGTAACTCACAGCACGTTGTGAGTTAGGCATAAAAATGTTTGCTTATCTCACTTTATATTCCTGCCTCTCTCACAACATATTGTATAATTGCCTTTCTCAATTTATAATTTTTTCCTTAGCTTTTTTGACGGTTACGTAATACTTCTACAGACATCTAAACACAACCACTATATTTGATTTATATCATTAAGTTAGTACATAGGACATGTTCAAAAATGGCAAGAAAGTAAAGGATAAAGACTCTTTTTCTATTTTGTCAAAACAAAAAAATGTAAAATGGCAAAACGTTTATGAGCGTGACGATATGTGGAGGTGAATTCCAGTAAAACATGCATGTTCTCTTAAGTATATTTAAAGTTCAGAAAGCTAATAAAAAATCACATTTTCTATATTAGGCAACTTTATACTATCTGTATCATCGGCTTGACTCATCACATCGAAATCAACCGTAGACTGAATGCAACATGTATCTCATGTCATCAATTTTGTTACTCTTAATGCTTTTAAAGGATTTGGTTATTCTGTGTTTAAAATGTTTTGCAAAAGAAATTAATCTTTAGAAATTTTTAAAGATATTTTAAAGTTTATATTGATATTTTTCATATTGAAGAAAAGAAAGTTGCTTCCAGCACCTGGCTTTGATTGAATGGGTCGCAACTGTTTTTGAACAGAATCTACACATATTAATACCATACGAAACAACTCAACGTTAACTTTCAATTTCTAATATTTATTCCGTTTCTTTTCCGTGATAACTTTATTGCTTCGAGGGAAATTTTATGAAAAGCATTATCTAAAGTAAATTGTGTTTGCATGTTTGACTTGAAGCAATACAAATTATGTAAATGGAACACCATGAATTCTCGAGGGAATCCAGGAGATAATACCACCAGCATGTCATGACAAAGCACATTTCGTTTCTTTATCATTTGTGATGGCTCACTCCGAAAGGGGGGACTTTGCAGATGATATCAATTTTGATTTTTTCATTTCATCTGTTACAGCATTTTCTAAGCTTTAATATGACACCTTACTTGTTGAAATTGGTCAAGGCGATCAAATTTTACAACAGAAAATCTGCTGGAAATTCTGATTATTTTCTTTTTTTTTGCTGCATATTTTCGTCATTTTCTCGAAAAGTGTTCTGTCGCAAAGTCGGAGTAAGTCATCACATTTGTGTGTTGTAATGTTGAAACATATAAAACTAATGTTTCTGTCAATCTTAATTTATGTTGTGATTAATGTTTCTAATATGACACTTTATGATACATGAAAATCTCTAGAAAATAATAAAATGGGAGATGTTCTTAAAAAATTAAACGTTTATGGTATTTGATCTATGTTAGCAAGCATTTAAATTGGACCATTTATATATACCTTTTAAAGGAGCTTGGTCCAATTTTTCAAAATTTAATTTTCAATGTTATGAAAGATGACTGCTTAAGAGGTCTGAGTTTCAAATTTCAGCTAAATCGGTCAAACCGTTTGGATTTTACAGGCAATTTTGTATTTCAGATCCTCTATACGTTACTGTGAACAATTAATTATGGTTACCATAATTAGACACATTTTCATCTCCAAAACGGAACATAATTTAACCGTGATATTTCACATGGGTCATGAGAAAATATTAGCAACATTCTGGTACCAAAATCTTAAAAAGTTTGAAAAACAGTAAAGGCAATCGGACCATGTTTAAGTTTTAAAGTTTTAAGGCTGTTATTGGTGACACGTCTACGTAAGGGAAGAGTGTGTTGTACCCCCTTCAGAACTCTTTATAATGACGGAAAAATCCGGTCTAAAATGTCAGTTTTTTGCAAAAATTGATCAAATATTGCCAATAAGAAACTTATTGTGCTTAAAAAAAGACTAACAAATTAATATACATACAGCGACTTTGAACTTTACTTTTTGTAATCTTTTGCATATGTGATCCGTCATATCGAAAGGTACCGTGACCTGAAAATCGGCATAGTGAATTACGAGATACGGCCGTTGAAGCTGAGCATAGTCAAAAATCACGTCCAAGGTCGAATTTCTAATTTAATCAACTACGTTACCTTTGATATGTGAGTACACTTAGTTAGGTTCCAACATCCAAAACATAAGACAAATGTTTTAAAACCGAGATAAAAAATCCTTTCTCTATTCAAGTTTTACCAGTACAGAAACTTTAAACTCGATTTTCTCAGAACCATAGTTTTCTGAATCAGCCCAATGCCTTTTACCAATTTGGGTGTACCTTTGTAATCGAAAATCCAATAACCAAAAGCAAGGTGTAATTTTAAAGCTTAAAATTATAATCTTTCAATGAGCCCAACACAACCACTTGTTTATACCTAATTAACACGATAGCTTAGTACCTTTGCATCTATTTTCTTTATCTAGCTGTATCTCGGCCAGTATGTTGCATCTCATAGTTAATAATTTAATTTCGTCTGCTTTAGCATTCAATTTTTTCATTCTATTTATTCAATATTATATGATTTAGTGTAAATCTACATTGAAATACCAACTCTGAAAAGTAATATTATCTGGCCACAGGATATGATTTTTATATATCCCAAATCTGAAAAATAACAAACACGTGAATATAAATCGGGGAAATACGCTTGTTATCTTCTCATGACAACTCTCTGATTTTAAATACAATTGAACGGTTTAAAAAGATGAAAATTATTGAGAAAAAATACAAACTGAATAAATTGCTACCAATTGGGGAAATAAAAATTTATTAATACCAATTTTTATATTGTTCTTATGATATATATAATATAGGGATATATAATTGCCTTTCTCCTCTAAGAATGACAGATACAAGGTAATCTAATGAAAAACAAATAGCACTGTTATTACAACCGAATAATCAAATTCAATATTGAAATTTGTCGCGCAACATAATGGAAAAATAATATTTTGATGATATACAAGCAATTTCGTCTTGATCGTTATATATTTCATTTCAGCTCACTGCGTGGTCAATATACGCCTCCACCTGCATTTCGATGATAGGTGCTTCATAACACGTCCTCAATATCATTAGGGTCGATCAGGGAATGTTTGAAAGAGGACATTGCGCAAAAGATAACATACCTTATTTTTATGCATCATTTTTACCGGCCAAACTCAATATTGCGGAGGGATTGGGCGACCGCCACCCTGCCATGATTGTAAAAGTGGAAAGTTTGAATTTAAACATGTTAGTCATGAAACTCTTCGTGAATGTATTATTAATTTAAGTGAAAACAAAACAACTGGGCTTGACAATATTTCTGTAAAACTATTGAAGAAAGCAGGGGTCTCAATTATTGATCCAATTGCTCACATTATAAATTTGTCTCTTCAAAAAGGAATTTTTCCAGATTGTTGGAAGAGAGCCAGGTTAAATCCTATTTATAAATCTGGTGATCATACTGATCCTGCTAACTACAGGTCCATTGCGATGTTACCCATTTTGTCAAAAAAATTGAAAGGATCTACCAAATCTACGAGCTTCTCGACTTAAAACTTTATATTGGTCAATCAGGCTTCCGACCAAAGCACAACACTTCTTCTGCACTGTTGAATGTAACTGATGACTGTTTTAAAGCTATTGACAAGGGTAACCTTATTGGTCTCGTAATGCGTGATTAAAAAAAGCTTTGGATACCGTCAATCATAAAATTCTTATCGAGAAAGTACGTAGATTTGATTTACACGAAACATGTATAAGATGGTTTGAAAATTACCTTTGTAACAGGACTCATATTACTAATGTCAATGGTGTATCGTCTAATGAAGCTAGTGTTAACTGTGGTATTCCACAGGGATCAATATTAGGTCCCTTATTATTTATTCTTTATATAAATGATCTTTCAAATGATGTATCTATTAAAACAACCATAAGTATAAATGCCGATACACGGCAATGTATGCACTTGGTAAAACTGCCGATGATCTGAATCGTACACTCAATAATGATCTCGACAAGGTTGTTAAATGGTTAGCTTGTAAGAAATTAAGTTTAAATGTAAAGAAAACTGAATTGCTCATTTTGGGATCACGACAAAGGTTAGCCAATATAAATGAAAATGATGTCAATATTGTTATAAATGGAACGAAACTCAATCGAGTTCGTGTAAACATTTGGGAATAATAATAGATGATAATCTCTCATGGAACGATCATATCACGAACATCAGTAAAAAAACCTCATCCTTGTACATGTTAAAAAAGGCAAAACCATTTCTGCCCTACCATTCACTTAAGCTGCATTATAACGGCCTTGTTTCTCCACACTTTGATTACTGTGACACCGTTTGGGGTAGGTGCAATGAGACAGAAAAATCAAAGGTTACAAAACAGAGCTGCTAAAATAATAACTGGTATGATTCAAGCACTGAAGCCCTAAATGTACTTAACTGGAAAACCCTGAAAAAAAGGCAAGATTTTCATACTGCAACAACAATGTACAAGATAATGAACAATGAAATGCCAAAATATTTATCTAGCAGATTCTCCTTGAAAAGAAATAATTATAACCTGCGCGGATACAAAAATCTTGAAATTCCAAAACCCAGAACTGATTTTATGAAGAGATTTATTTCATATTATGGTGTTAAAACTTGGAACAACTTTCCAGACTCATCAAAAGATGCGTGTAATCTCAACCATATGTTAAATCTCGAGACTGCAATACATGCTAAACACATTTTATCCAATTTTACCCAGAGTATATTTGCCATTTTATCTATATATTTGCTTGTTGCATTTTAACTCCATTGTTTTCTGTTTTTTTCCCTATATTAAATTATGTTTAAACTTTCACAACATCTTTGATGATTTTATTATTGTAAACTTGATACTTGATACTTGATCATTCCATATAATGTGGTGCTAAAACATGGACCTTACCGGACTCATTAAAAGATTTGTACAATGCAAGCAATCATTTTATTTGTAAATTTGTCACAATCTAAAACATTGTATTATATGCCAAAAGCATTTTATCTTAAATTTTTACCTGAATGAAAATGGATATTTGAAGTTTTATGAGATTTACTGCATTCTTGTTTTACATAATGTTTTAACTTTGTAAATTCAAAATATTGTTTTAGATGTGTATATTCCTGATAATCTATTTAAAAATTCTGTCAAGTAGCCCCCAGGTAATGATATCCATTGTTTTCAATATTTTTTCGATTTTATACCTGTATTATTTTAGATTTTACTAAATGTTATGTACTGATTACTGTGCTTCTTAATCTGCGTGTAACTTGTAATATTACCTTGTGTATTTTATTATGTCTATATATTTGTAGTTGTATATTTAAACGAATCAGGGGAAGAACATCATATTGTTGATTCTGATTGTCGTTTTTAAATAAAGTTTTGAATGAATGAATGAATGAATGCCACGCCACTCGTTGTAATTATGCAAGTGTTCGATTTGGCCATCTAATGTTTCTACTTGCAAAAATATGCATAATAAACATGATATATACTTAATATTTATCTCATAATAATTTAAAACATTAACGGATAATCAGAAAACAGACTTTGTTCTTATTTTCCCTTCTACACATGGAAAATAAATAGGAGAAAGTTTAGCAATATGAATTTTATTTAAAACAATGCATCCGTTTCCATATATTTCCAAAATTAACAAAAATGTATTGGTTGTATGACGTAAAAAAAACAGGTCCACGTGTTTTGTACCTTAAAGTTTCATATTATGGGCATTAAATTCAAAATAAATTAAGATTGACAGAGACATATTTGCATGAGTATTATTGTTTAAAAACATAAGATCAATTAAATGATAACATTATTTAGAAATATGATCCAATGCATCCGTTTCCATATATTTCCAAAATTAACAAAAATGTATTGGTTGTATGACATAAGAAAACAGGTCCACTTGTTATGTACCTTAAAGTTTCATATTATGGGCATTGAATTCAAAATAGATTAAGATTGACAGAGACATATTTGCATGAGTATTATTGTTTAAAAACATAAGATCAATTAAATGATATCATTATTTAGAAATATGATCCAATGCATCCGTTTCCATATATTTCCAAAATTAACAAAAATGTATTGGTTGTATGACGTAAGAAAACAGGTCCACTTGTTATGTACCTTAAAGTTTCATATTATGGGCATTGAATTCAAAATAAATTACGATTGACAGAAACATATTTGCATGAGTATTATTGTTTTAAAACATAAGATCAATTAAATGATAACATTATTTAGAAATATGATACGAAGAATATACCCTATATGCAGTGTGTTATCATTAGTTATGATACGGCATGAACAACGGTAAAAACCCGCAAGATTTCTCGCAAAACTGCTTCTGCTGTACAATGTAAAAATGCAGTATGAGTAAGTTTGACACATGTAGATAATTCCATTGAGCGTTTAAACTGTGACGACTTGGGGTAACGACAAGCAACGTAAACCTGCGAATAGCACTTTTAAGTCAGTTAACGCTCATACACGCTGCTAGCCACGTTACTATCAGTCGTTTTCAGTTACAACTTTTTAGTTGCAAATACATTACCCTCCGTCGAAACAAGTCGTCACAGTGTAAACGCACCATAACTTTCACTTTAACCAATGTTAGAAGGCTTTATATATATTCGTTTGGACACAAGCCTCAATTAATTATCCTTTAATTATGAAAGAGCGTTGGCAATTTTTTTAAATCCTTCAAGAATCATCCAAGGAAAAGAAAGTAACTGATCTGATTTTGCACTTACTACGTTCTTACCTTATGAAGCAGATATGCTACGGAAAATTCCATGAGAATCCCCAGTGTTCCATTTACATTTGTATTTGCAAAATCTCAATCTCTAACAAATGAATACATTGCTTAGAGCCAAACATGCAGACGGGTTTTCATACACAATTACTTTAGGTAATGCTTTTGATACAATTTTGCTACAAGGAATAAAGTTATCCACGAAATCAAAACAGCATCAACATTAGGAAACTAAAGTAATCTGACGTCGTGCTGCTTCGTTTGGTGGTTGTCTTCTACTCAATATTTCACGTGGGCCATTTTCTTTACGTGTAACGTCATTTGATCAAAATTAGCAGTATATGGTCGCAAACATTTGGTCATGACGTGAAAATGACGATTGACTCCAAATAAAATAACTTCAACACCGAGTTGAGACCAAATAAAATTTCGCGCTAAATTGAACATTTATGGAATTCCAAATGTAGCGAAATGTAGCGAAATTTTTGTTTGGAGGCCTAATATATGTTTTAATAATCTTGAAGTCGCTTCTGTTAAAGTGATTTTTCATTCGATAAAATCACTCTAAAGGAGCCTCATCATTACATTATGATAACTAACGTCTGACTAGTTTGGTAGGTGTAACGTAGTTACATCAAAATTCACTGGGAATGAAAAATCCCCTTTTCCTCTTCTCGCTGTAAGTAATCTTAAAATTTTATGATGTTCGAACAATTCCCCTGTTTTCACATTTTGACAGATTGTAGGCTCGATGCTTTTTATTGAATTACAAATAATATTTTATAAATGTGTTGTGTTGATTTTGAATGATAATGTAACAAACCCGCGTTGTTTTGCCCATAAAACCGGGCGTGAATTATGACTCTGAGTTCGCCCTGTTTGAGCTGTGAATAGCCTGATTTTAGTATCTACATTATCTATATTTTGTCTGATATACGCATTCGCATAATTTACTTACAAATTGAGCATTCCAATGAGGCAAAAATTGCAATTTTTATGTAAACAAAAGAAAAATACGGCATTCTAATGTTTATGTTTTGGGTTTTAGTTCACCATCTCAACGCTGCCTTGATAGCTCAGCGGTAGATCTCTCGCTTCGGAATGCATGACTAACCCCCGCCATAATCCATGGTTCGAGTCCCCGCAAAGGCAGTGGAAACTATTTATCATTTCATGATTAAAAAATTGTTAGGATTCACATTTTCCTGAGCATGTGGATTCCTCGTACCCTTAAAGCATTTCCATATCTTTATCTCAACCAAAGTGTCACATTTGACCTTGTAGTTGACTTTTAGACATTGTTAGATAATTGTTATAGTATATAGTTGCTATGTTTAAAACTCCATGAGCTCTCCTCTGCAACTATATACTATAACAAATATCTAACAATGTCTAAAACAGTCAACTACAGGTTCAAATGTGACACTATGATTGGGATAGAGACATGTAATGTTTTTAGAGATGTGAAAGCATTTTCAGAGTAAATCAGGTAAATTTCATACTTTCTGTATCATCAGTTTCTTCATTCAAAGCTTGGGCTTTTAACCTTATTTCGATATTTAAAACGAGAGTAGGAATATTATCTAATTATTTATAAGGAACTTATTTTTGAAATGATACAAATGCCAGTTTGTCGTCTTTTTTCATAAACAATGTTAATTTATATTACAATCTAAAGCTTACATAATTTATATTACAATCTAAAGCTTACAAGACGCTGCGCTTGTAAAGTTTTCTTGCAAAATGTGATGAAAATGTTTTACTATATGTGTCATACGTTTGCCTCATCAAATTGAAATCAACCAGAAACCGGATGCTATGTGCATCTCATGTAAGCTAAATAATATCTGTCACTGCAAGCATTATAAAGATTTGATTATTTTGTGTGTAAAAATCTCGTAAAAATAAATAAATCTGAATATCTAATGATAAAGATATCAGAGATATGAATTTTAATTGACGTTTATCATATTGATTAAATGAGACAAAAGTTGCTTCCAGCACCTGCCTTTGATTGTTTGCCTATCTCACTTTATATTCCTGCCTCTCTCATAATATATAATTGTATAATTGCCTATCTCAATTTATAAATGTTGACGGTTACGTGATACTTCTACAGACATCTAAACACAACCACTATACGAGGGGGTATAAACAGTTTTAAACTTTACCCAGACGAAATAGAGCCAGGAACGTGTTTTTATTATGAGATACTTAAATCATATTTTCATAGTCAAATTGCAAAATAACACATTTCTCCCACTTTTAACCAACTGTCTACAGACTGTTATTATAGGGATCCTCTATATGGAAAAAAATCTGTTTTTTTATTTCAAAGAAAATCAACATTTTCGGGTCGGCCATATTTTATTACGTCATTGTGACATCATTCATCGACCGATTTCCAAAAGTTTGGTATTGTTACGCCGAAATCGCGTGATGGCCGAGATCACGTGATCTCGACAAACGCTTGCCGAGATCTCGTGATGACGGCATAATGTATGCAGAAATCACGTGATCTCGGCAAAATTTGTCTGCCGAGATCACGTGATTTCGTCAGGCATTTTTTTGCCGAAATCACGTGATTTCGTCAATATATTGCTTTTCCACCGTGTACTTACTGTAGTACAAAAGCGCATGCGTTTAACCAGCCTGCATTAAGAAAAGTTGGTGATTCACTCATATCTCGTGTTTTCGGCATTCACTCTGCCGAAATCTCGTGATGACAAAATATCACGGGATCTCGGCATAACAGCGATCATGCATTTACGGCATTAACACTTCCGAATTCGCGAGACCATTACGTATTCTATTAATATTCATGAGCATATTTTGATTTGTGATGGCCGGCGATCGGAGTATGTACAACATAATTTGACAAGAGGGACTTTTAAGGGTCATCATCAAGCACAGCAAGCTGAAACCATATGTTAAGCTCTTCCTCTAGGACCACAGAGCATCATGCATGATTTAATATTTGCTGAATGGCCCTGCAGATCACGCACGCACGAAATTAAATCATTCGACTTGATCTTGTTCAACACACAGCCTGTTACCACAATGGTTACAAGCTGGATATAGCGCACGAATTGTACGATATTAAACCGGAAGTTGGTGATTCACTCACATCACGGGTTTTCGGCATTCGCTCTGCCGAAATAACGTGATGACATATATCATGCGATTTCGGCATAACAGTATCAGCGGAAAGAGGAATGTTTACCCTTTGCTATGGTATCAAATAATTAAACTTTGGTTGCGTCATTAGGATTTACTGGGCCCTGTAACTCTTCAAATGCAGAGACTTAATTACGCCGCATTTTGCAATTTCATTCATGCAACTTATGTAATAAGCGGGTAGTTAGATGACATCAATCGCCATCTGTAAAGAAAGTAAAACTAGTTATGAGACTATTTTTGCACCATAATGTACAGAAAGACAAGTGACTATTCTGATAAAATTTCATCGATAATACTCCATCCCTTCATTGCAAAGTTTACAACTTTTTGATACCCCTTCGTATTTGATTTACGATTTTTTGATTTGGCAATTCATGTATCAAATCATCTCAAACTATACGAAATCTCGGTGCTTTCTTCGATTCTAATATGTCTATGGATGCACATGTTACTAACCTCAGTCGGACAATTATATTTCACCTAAGGAACATAACGCGAATTCGCAGATTTATTGACAGAGATACATGCCACCATGCTGTCCGCTCTCTTGTTCTTTCTCGTCTTGATTATTGTAACGGTCTTTTATCATCTGTACCAAAATCACACATCCTTCGCCTGCAACGTCTTCAAAATTGGGCTGCTCGAATTATTTTTATTTTAGACAGACGACATGAATCTTCACCATTGTTAAAAAGTCTCCACTGGCTTCCAGTAAAACAAAGAATTAATTACAAACTGTTGTTATATGTCTACAAAGCACTAAATGGTCTTGCACCTATGTATATATTAAATTGTTTAAAACTGTACATTCCCAAAAGAAACTTAAGATCATGTAGCGACTCTCTCCGTCTGGACTATCCAATAACCAGAAATAGTGCCGGAGACAGAACTTTCACCGTGTATGCTTCCAAACTATGGAATAATCTTCCAAAGACATTAAGGAATTCCAATTCTGTAAACACTTTCAAAAAAGCACTTAAAACACATTTATTTCCAAATTAATTGTTTTTCTTATGTTTATGTTAATATTGCATTGTTAATTTGTTTTTGTACTTTTTATTGTAACTTTGTAAGCGCCCTGAGCCTTTTGGGAATGGCGCACTAAATCCTTGTTGTATGTATGTATGTATGTATTTACATCATTAAGTTATTGTTCAAAAAATGGCAAGAAGTAAAGGATATACACTGTTTTTCTTTTTTTCTCAAAAACAAAAGTAGAATGACAAAATATTTATGAGCGTGGCGATATGTGGCTGACCAGGATTTAAATTTTTTGCCTGTAAAATATGCATGTTCTCGTAAGTATATTTACAGTTCAGAAAGCTAATAAAAAGTCACATTTTCTATATAAGGCAACTTTATACTATCTGTATCATCGGCTTGATTCATCACATCGAAATCAACCATAGACTGAATGCAACATGTATCTCATGTCATCAATTTTGTTACCCTTAATGCTTTTAAAGGATTTGATTATTCTGTGTTAAAAATGTTTTGCAAAAGAGATTAGAAATTTAAGAGA